>CABFWB010000428.1:290374-308093 GCA_902151455.1 Timema bartmani | reverse complement strand
ACATACATACATACATACATACATACATACATACATACATACATACATACATACATACATACATACATACATACGAATACGCACGTACACACACACACACACACACACACTCACACACACACATGATGTACTGCTTGTGTTTTGTTAGTATTTTAAAATGTATTTCAACTGTTTATTTAAATATCTAAGTCGTAACTTAATATTTGATAAATCAATATTCACGTGATATACGCTACTTAGTTAATAAATTCAAAATCATTTTCATACTAAGAGACTTAATCTCTTGATTATCTGGGTTCCTGAAATTAGTAGGACAAATATTTTTTTTCTAAACAATAATAATCGAATTCACAAATACAAATGCACCAGAAAAGCACGGCTAATCCATTTTCACATATACACCATTTTATATGTATAAAAACACGGATAATCCAGTTTAGTGTAAACAAATTTTTACACTGATAGTCAAATTTCCCGAATAAACGCGGATATATATTTTTTTTAATTTTTTCAGCAGTTAAATACCATGAACTAGACTTTCCTCATAAAAATAAACATATCATCTCGTTAATACAAAAATAATCTTTATGTATGGATTTTAAAACAAAATTTAGAAATTTTTTAACTGAATTTCAAATTTTTAAAAATAAGCTACTTGTATATTACCTTAAAATTATTATTTATTTGTAAAATTAAAAACTTACTCTCATTTATCATGAAAAACAATTCTCAGATTCCCATTTTGGATTCAATCTTCAAGAACAGTTTGAAAAAAGCTTCAAACTTTCTATAATTTGTTGTAAGTAAACAAATATTTTAATCTATTTAAAATAAAAGGTACGGAACTCCACATGGAATTTCTCGCTCTATTGTTTAAAAATGTGGATATTTACTCAAAACTCGTCATATAATATACAATAGTGAACCCGAGAACAAATTGCGCTAAAAATACGTAAAACTTCTTTTGACTCACGGTTATAAATTTTCTAGTTCTATATTTTTAAATTAACGTCTTCACTTCATCTATATATTTGCACCAATAAAAAATATCAATATTGGGTCACCAAGGTACAACACTTCGTATTGAAATTTTGACTTCCGGTTAAAAATTTTGGCATTTTATTAGGGGATGTACATATTAAGGTTATCGCATTGCCACTAAATTACATTTTTATAAATGTTGACTAATAAAATATGTAATTATTTACTATTGAGTCTAAATGAGAGATTTAGATCATTGCTGTACCAGGGGTGAGAACCGGGGGCGCGCGCACCCTTCAAAAAATTAAACAAATTAAATCAATGTTAGAGTCGTTACTAGTTTTATTGTCACGTAATACTATCTCGGTAACCAGATTTCATTTTTCAAATTTTTATTGGTAATATTAAGATTTAAGACAACCACATTAAGTATAAAAGTTGTGAAAATAGGCATTAAGGTGCGGCAGAAAGGAGCGCAAGTATTTTTACAGTTTTTATAGAATATACATTTTTTTGACAAAAATAAATCAAAAATTTCTCCAGTAGCAACATAAAGTTTAGTTCTCTGCAAACGCTAATATCAACAGATCTTGAAAATCTATCAAAGGTGTCATGGAATTTTGTCCAAACGTTTTAAATATAAAGAAAAAGTTTTGACCAAATTTCATGACACCCTCGACAGATATTCAAGATCTGTTGATATTAGCATATGTAGAAAACTAAACTCTATATTTCTACTGGAGAAATATTTTATATATTTTGGCCAAAAAAATCTAATGTGATAAAAACTCTAAAATTACTTTCGATCCCTTCTACCGCACCTTAATTAAATTACCCAAATATCATTTGCGCACCTATCACTTTGTTGCACAAATTTTGTTTAGGTTTAAATTGATTTTATCATTTTTATTATTACTATTTCAATGATTAATAATAAATAAAGATCTTTCAAATAATTTATTTTTAAATAACGTGCTTTAAACAAAATCTTTGAATAATACCACACATATAACGTGTTAGTATGGTTTTGTGTTAAAATTTTGATTTAGAATAAGAAAAAAGTTAGCTATTTTATAAAATGAATTAAAGTTCGATTGTTCGAAATCTGAATAATTCCATCTATTTTGTCTCATTGAATGAATAGTTAAAAAGCTATATAGGGCCTATATAATAATTGTTATAATGTTTAAACTTATTTCCCTCTTAATAATCACTATTTGTTGATATTCTTATTATTCTCTTATAATAAATTTCAATACTAATAGCAGATTTCGAGTTATACACTTCATTAGAGGATTATTCTAAAGTTTAGTGTTACACTGAAAAATTACTCAAAGACTTACTCTCAAATTGTGAAGTGTTTTTATGTTAACATTTCCCCAACCCAATCCAGATGGGAGCACCCACGTCCCGATCATCCCCCCTCACGAAAATCCTGGATTTGCCCCTGTGCTATACAAACATTTCCCCTAAAAGAAATTATAGAAATATATAATTGCTGTATAAACATTTCCGCTAAGAGGTTGAAAGAAAGAGAACATACACATTTTGAGAGACTTAGTTATTTCTTACTCTATGGTATTAGAAAATTATTGCGTTAAAACTTAAGTAGTATTAAGGAGTATCTCTTTACAACCAACGTTTACAAAATTTTATCAATGTATTTGCCAATATCTCGGAAACTGTTGGTTTAAAAAAATATATTTTATATAAAAGCTTTTTATTTTTAATAGTACTACAATTTTGCAATGATAAACTATTTAGTATCTCAAATAGTTGCTGAGATACGGAAATTTCAGCTTCTGTAAAGTACCATAAAAGTCATTTTCATGGGAAAACGATAATATTCTATTTATAATCTTAATCAACGCCTAGATACTAACTTTAATCAATCGATTTTTCTCTTTTCGCCCTTTATTAAAATACTCTTAATTTTAAGTTTAAACAGAAACCCAGAAATACGGCATTGCAAATACCACTTTTAGGGTTCAGTGGGTCATGAGACGACGACATCCATCAACATTTCAGGTTAGATTTTTTTTTAACGGTCGCAATACTTTACCTTTTGTGTTCGTAAAGTTAAAAAATATAAATATTTGCGTATAGCTTGAAATATATTGGTTTTATAAAGATATGCTTCGAAAAAAATATTTGTATTATAAATAGATATACATATTTGTAATGATAAGTAATTTCATATCTCAAATAGTTTTGGAGATAAGATAAAAAAGAGAAATCACGCGTCAGACCGGAGCCCTTAAAGTAACTTTGCCGGAATATTGAAAGTAGCCATTTTGCTTAGAATATTTAGAAATGTTTAGAAATGAAATTTAATCAAAATCTTTAGAGCCTATTTGAGAAAATCGACTAATCTTTTTTTTTCCCTCAGTAAACTACCCTTAATTTTAGGGTTGGATATGCAATTCCAAAAACCCCTCGGGGCAACCCTATGAAAACCTTAGATACCAAGTTTTAGCCAGATCAGTAAAAGAGTTTAGGCTCTAGTTGGAGGTACAGACAGAAAGACAGACGAAAATTCAAAAGCCACTTTTTCGTATTCGGGAGGAGGGTCATGAAACGTCGAGATTATTCAAAATCTCCAATTAGATTTTTTTATCGATCACAATACTTTCTCTACATGTAAGATAGCGAGAAAGTAAAAATGATACTTCAATATTATTATTATTTATCAAGTAAAATAGTCCAACGATATCAATTTTGAACCAAATTATGCTGGCCTTTTTTTAAATCATATTTTACAAAGATTAGTCATCCGCAACATTATTATTTTTTAGAAACACATATCTATCTAGTTATTATAATGTAAAAACATCACCAATTTTTAAACAAATCGCTACAGTAATTTATTAAAATATTCAATTATTTTATTAAAAACCCGTCATCAGTAAACAAACCACCCTTAAACGGATTTCCCCCAAAAAGTAATAATGCAATGTTATTTGTAAAAACACTTTCCAGATATACTATTGAGCCATTTTCAAACATTTTAAATTTTTTTAAATTTATCATTATCGCTCATAGAAATTTTCGTTTGCCTATAAAATCTTGGTTCAGAGATTGGCCGTTAAATACCTCAAATAAATAAATAATCAAATTAAATATATGTGTTTATTAAATTAAGTGATAAGTGATCTAGATACGATAATAAAACATCAAAAGCTTAGCTTTGTTCATTAGTATTATCTAACAGAGATATAGCCACTCCCATCCCCATAAAAGGTAATAATATAGGCTAAGAAATGTAATTATATTATAAATATACAAATTTTTTTAATCGTTAAATACTCTTGGAATCATTCTTACTCTTACGCCAAGTTTAGGCATAAGAGTTACTCCTAGTTCAAGTCTATCCAAATCCTCCAATTCACCAACGGGTAAAATTTTGTAATACCTCAATATTGTAGATAACATAACTTTCATTTGGAGCATGGCATAATTTTTACCAATACATGTTCTTAGACCAATAGAGAAGGGTGTGTAAGCACAAGGATGTCTAATCGTCCTCCTTTCTGGAGAAAAGTTATCTGGGTTGAATTTTTCAGGGTTTGAAATTGATTTAGGGTGTCTATGAGTTACCAAAAAGTTGATTAAAACTATGGTTCCAACGGGTAGGGTATAGTTCTTGATATTTATTTCTTTTTCAACAGTCCTTGGGATAATCGGCACTGGTGGATAAAGACGTAGAGTTTCCTTGATGATCTGTTCGAGGTATTTCATTTCTTGCACATCCTGGAAAGTTGCTGGTCGTATTTGATCATTTCCGAAAATATCCGACAGTTCTTGGAAAGCTTTATTTTGGATCTCCGGATGGAAAGCTAGGAGCATAATAGCGAAACCGTTTACAGTTGCTGATGTTTCATATGCACCGAGAATCATAACTAGTGTTTCGTCGTGGATTTCCTTTTCAGATAGCACAGGGGATTCACTCAACAAAGATTTCGTTAAATAATCTAAATAGCAATCTTTTATTAATTCTAATTTCTCTTTACATTGTATTTTACTATTTGCATTTGCTAAAATATTCTTGCTAACATTAGAAATGTTTTCCCTGACAATATATTTAGGAAACTCATTAATATCAATTGATAGTGTTTTTAGCTTTTTAGATAATTTAGTGAACGGAATTTGAGTCATGATACACAGCCACGGATATCTTATTAGGTCAATTAAAAAATGTTTTAAGTATTCAATAACATTTAAGAATTTGGCTGCCTTATTATTATTATGTTCTATATTAACTCCCATAAGAGTTGAACAGGTCATTTGCAGGCCACTATAACATAGTCCAGGAAATATTTCCATCTCACTACCATTTGCCATACTTGACCAATTTTCAACCAGCTCAAATGATTTGATTTGAAAAATACTAATAAAGTTTTTTAACACGCTTAATTTCAATGTCGGCATAATGATTTTTCTATGATTAGCCCATTTCTCACCACTCGTTGTTATCAAGCTATCACCTGCACCAATTTTATCAAAGAAATCTTTAAAGAACTTTCTGTCTAGACACTTTTTACTCTTTAGTATAGTTTCTATATCATCTTCATCTGACACTGATACGAATAACCAAGGACCCAACCAAAATTTCCCTGTTGGATAGTATGTAGTTGCGTTACTTCTCAAAAACCCAAGTAGCTCTTCGTTAGAACAGATTAAAGAAAGAGCACTCCCCACTAATGGGTAACCGTTAAGTCCAGGAATCTTTGACGCCAAATACCACAATCTCCCCCTCCCACGATAGTACACCATCCCGAGAACACACAACAGCACTATACATACTGTAAAATACATTGTTATAAACTGAACCAACATTGTGTTTCTTCTTGCTCTATATTAAAAAACAGTTTAAAATTAATATGGTAATATATAGTAGCTATTGTTTAATAATACAATAGCTATGTCCGGAAACAAGTGTAGGTATACATTTTTGAATAAAAAATATATGAATGAATATTAATGATTACTTATAAATATTTACATTAATTGTAGCATGTCATTTGTATAGTATGGCATTTACAATCAAGAATTCTATAATTACAATTAAAACAAGTTCGATTCCCGTGTCCAGGTGTCATTTTTCAATTTTCAGAATATGATATCTAGGTGGAGTAATCCCCACTAATAAGCATAAATAATAGCTCTGGCTATTAATTCTTAAGTTAATAAGTACTAATCTATTTCAATAGGATGTAGCAAGTAGTGACTCACACTGAATTGATGTTGCCGAGAAACACCTAAGCGTCGAGAAACATTTTCACATTGGACCGTCTCGGGATCGCAAGCATCGTCACGTCTTTTTCTAAGGGCACACGCTGAAGAAAAGAAAGATGTTTTTCTCTTCACCCCTTAGATCTCCTGATGTAGTTAATTTCCCGAGCCCGTTCTGTAGCTATATAATGATTTACCTGGGACTCACATTTGTATTCCATTATAATAAATCGCCAGAGGAAGAAATACTGCACTTAACTTCAGCGCCGAAGACTACTGGTGGCCACGAGGTGTAAGGTGTTGGAGTCACCGTCGCGTCGCAGAGGCTGAGACTATGAGTATCATGTCATAATGTCTGCCGTTTCTCTATGTGCCTCAGACATAGATTGATGTATTAGAACGTTGTGTGTTATTTTCTGTGTCCATCGGACATAATTTACTTTAGTCAGAATGGCTAACTTCATTTTCTGTGTCCATCGGACATAATTTACTTTAGTCAGAATGGCTAACATTATTTTCTATGTCCATCAGACATAGTTTCTTGGGTCAGATAGTTTCACGATTATTTCCCTATGCCTATAAGGCATAGTTTAAATACGAGGGCTCTATGCTTTACTTATGTGTAGGACAGGTGATTGAGTATACTGAGTCCATGGATCTGGTTTCCTTTTTATGTCCTTAAGGCCACGTTATATTTTCATGTCACCCTAAACGGTATGATCATGTTTAGAATATCTTTATGGCTACAATCAGATCATCGAACACTTTCGTCTAGGACCTAGTTAGGTCAGCGACTGTTTGCAGTTTTGATTTCACCTTTTTTGTGTAACTATTTGCGGTTCGTAACCTGTGGGAGCACTACTAGATTGAAGTAGTGGCCCGCGAGGATAATGCTTTCTTTCGTCCCCTTCAAGCACCATATTAATCTTAGTATTCAAAGAGAGTTTGTACTAGATTCTGTAAGCTCTTATTTTGGGTAAATGAATTGATTTACTATTGATTTCTCTGGCAGTTCTCATTAGGAAATGACCGGCCGTAGTAAAAATATGATTGTGTAGATGCCTGATTGTTAGCCATCTGTTGTTTGTTAAATGGAACCTCCTTTAAAATGATACTATTCATTGTTTAATTTGGTAGCTCTCCATGAGCGTTAATATAAGCTTGCTATCTTAAATAGTATTCTCCTTAGTAGCTCTAAATATATAGGGTTTGATACTATGTTACTATTTTCTATTATTTCACTATTTTTCATGATTAGACCTTTCTGGTATTAGTCCGGTATTAGTCCGGCTAGATTGTCTCTCAATATTTTCTCCGAAACTTTACTCTCCTGTTTACCATTGCAGTGTTGCAACAGACACGTCTTCGTTCGAGTAAGAGCGAATACCTCTATTTCTAGATTTATTAAATTAAATGTTCTATCTAACCTCTGTTGGTTCCTTGTGGACAATGTAATTATACCAAATCTTGCAACCTAAAGTTTTTTTTACTCCCATAGCTGGATACATTTATAATTAATTAATTCAATCAAAATCTAGTCACTCATATGTAATTCTATTTCTTCTATTTACTTTTAAATAAACTTATTTATTAAACTTATATATTTTTGTGATGCTTTTTCCTTCCCTATCCTTCGTCATGTATAACTTATTGAAATATGTAACAGAAATCGTTTCTTTTTCTATGAGTTAGGAAGAGCACCAGTTCACAATGTGAATTTTAATCACAACTAATATTTTATTATTGTAGAAATGTAAAATTCATTTACCCTAACAAATTTAGAAAGCCCGTATTTTATGGTTTTACTCTCTGTTATCTATTAAGATAATAGGATATTGTATCCCATCAAGGTAAGATTGTTACATTTTGGGATAAACTGAGTATACATTAACATATAGTCAATAAACTTAAGATATCGTTCTACATTTGCAGCCTCTTTATAAAATTTTAGTGCGAGCACAAAATTATTTGATTGGTTAACGTAACTAATATCACAAGCGGTGTGTATAAATATTGAAAGTAGATATGAAATATAATGTCAAGTAACAAGCATATAAATAAAAGAATAAAATAGCTAAAGTTATTAATTATATTTTAGTGAGGATTTACTCCATCTAGATATCATTTTCTGAAAAATTAAAAATGACACTTGGACACGGGAATCGAGTCCCGGGACGTTTGGCTTAGTACACCGATGGACCATTGACCTATCCAGGCATCTTCCCGTGCCCAGGGTCATTCTTCACCCATAGAATCTGCCTTAAAATATGAGTGAATAATGACCCTGGATGAGAGACGATTCCTGGATAGCTCAGTGGTCAGATAAATGGCGTACTAAGTCAAAGGTCCCGGGTCCGATTCCTGTGTCCAGGTGTAATTTTTCAATTTTCAGAATATAAAAATAATAAATTGGTTTGAAGATATTTTCTCTATATATGTTATGAATAATATCCAATTTACGATAAATATTAATGTTTAAGAAATATTTGGGATATGGTCTACTATACACAATATTAAAATTACAGTTAAAGAAGTTTAACATTATTTCATTTATTTAAAATATACTATGAATTTACAATATATTCAAACCATTGAGTATAAATCTTTTTGATAGAAAATTAAAATTTATTTAAACTAGTAACACTAATGTTACAACACATACATACATCCTGTACATACATACATACATACATACATACATACATACATACATACATACATACATACATACATACATACATACATACATACATACATACATACATACATACATACATACATACATACATACATACATACATACATACATACATACATACATACATACATACATACATACACACGTACAAACATACATACATACACACGTACAAACATACATACATACACACATATATATAGTCAGGTTGGTCACAAGAGTTTTTTTTTTCAAAAACATAACAAATATCGCTCTAAGAGCGAGTGAGACATGACTAGCTTAGGTGCTGGATCCGTAGACAACAATCAAGCAACAAAAGAAGCAAGTAGGATGCCTTCCCATGCTCTTAATGGTGACTCTAAATAAACCATACAAACAAAAGATAAACTGACCTTCATACACATTTCATGAAAAAATTAATAATTGATAGCCAACATCTGTAGTAATGCAAATGATATTTACTTGCCATCACCGGTGGTATTCAAACAGTAAACAATGAGTTCCCAGTAACATAAGTCTCCCAAGCCACAATTGGGCATAATAGAAACAATCACCAAGAACTAATTTTTAAACATAAGCCTTATTTGTCAGCATTAACGTTAAATACTAAAGTCAATATTAGGGTGTAATCCTGCTGATACGCGGTCCCATATTTAACCAACATAGTATAAACTTTCTAATATGTTACAATAATAAATAATCTTCCAATTAATAAGAAGAAATAAAGTCTTTAAACACATAAAATCGGCAGAAAAAAGTATGACGTTGCCAAATTCATACATGGCGGCACTGCAAAATACAAGTCCAACCTTGAAGGGGATGGAACACAGAGTACGTTAAATAAATAAGAGAGTTATACCAAAAGATCATCAAGTAAAGTTAAATTAACGGTTCGGTCAAACCGTGATAAGATATAAAGATTTCACATGGTCTACAAGCAAATCAAAACAGACTAGGTACATATAAAAATCCCGAGCGATAATTTTGAATATCTAAGGCCAAAAGAAATTTAGAGTGTATAGATGTAAAACTATTCTAGGACCAAGGTCTCTCATCTAGTGATCGTAGTGTAATGTGTACCGATATTACAGAACGAAGTCGTATATATCACCCGACAAATGAAGCCATCTGCTCTCAAGGCGTGGAACCAAAGGAAAGGGAGAGGGGTAAGAGGTAGCAACATTCCAGAACATACTACAATATTATATGTTTTTTTTTTAAAAAGCGCGCTTCCGACTCCGCGCATCCAAGCTACGCATATCGTCCGTCTTCTTTTTTCTCGGGCGCGGCTCACTACTCGTGGCTAGGAATGAACCTGCTATGAAGCTATGGAGTTTTTTTTTTACTTTGTCCTTTGAGACAACGTCCCTGTATACTTCAATACTGGTATCCTGCGACGAACGTTCACGAAATTCTTCAAGGATATACTGCATGTCGGTGAATTGAATTATAGCAACAAATAACTGACATCAAGCACCGTGAGCTCCCACGCAATGCCAAGCTGAATTAGCACGTAAAGTGGATAAACCCACTGCGCATGAACACACAAAAAGGTCCACACAGATGTTTCCAAAAAATCACTCCTCAAATGATCCCGCACAGATGTTTTTCCGTCGGTGTGAACTGTCCCATTTAAAATACAGACCACAGATACTTCAAAACATCTGTCATATCCCATTTACGCACGGACGGGACACTCGGTGTGAATTGGCCTTACATTAATTTGTATTGCTAAACATATTATGAGCCTGAAGTCTTCAACGGTGTAATCACTGGTGAGGGTAGCTCCAAAACTAGTTTGCAAAAAAAAAAATCTTAAACTTGATATAAATATTTGGTGATACTGGCACCACGGGAATTTATTTCTACTTTTATACATAATTATATATTGTGAAACTAACACGTTATACTGCGTAAATAAGGGTGTCGATAGCTTAAAACAGATACATCTAGAAAGCTTAAACTTTATGTTCTTACTAGGGAAAATTGAGTTGTCTAATTGATCTATTTATTCTTAATTTTTAAGCAGGCCTATATAACCAGCGTGAAGACAATAATATCATAAATACTGGTATGTGATATTTAAAAGGTATCCAATATTGTCCAATATAAATATGTGCTTCTTAATATAGTAGGGGTTAGTTTTCCATTTTGGCTACACCAGGAACTTGCTGTTAGTTTAATTAAGGATAAGACCAGTTTTAGATTAATAAAGCCATAGTTTTAACAGATATTTCTCCCAAAAATACTGTTTTTTGCGAACATATAATATTAACATGTCATGAACATAATTTAGTTCGACACAAGCTGACCTTCAGTCTTTATTATAATTTTAAATAGACCACTATTAAAATATTGTGGCAAGCTATTAAATAAAGTTCAAATGCCATATAATATTGTCACAATCTGGTAAACATCCTTTGCTTGGTCTCACCCTAGCTAGAATTTACTTTCCTCTCTCCAATACCTGTCTCTATACACAATCTTTTAACTTTCTCTCGACGCCGCGTAGAGAATGTATTGTGATTTTCAAAGAAATAAAACTCGTTATTTTGATAAATGTCGACGTTTCACGATTCCCCCAATCCAAAAAATTGTTTTGGCAATACCGTCTGTCTGTCTGTATCTCAGGCTAAAGTCAAAACTATTTTACCGATTGGGCTCAAACTTGGTATCCGAGGTTTTCATAAGTTTCCCCCATGGTATTTTTGGAATAAGACAACCAACCCTAAGATTAAGGGTATTTTACTGAAGGGCTAATATATACAAAAAATATATATTTTCTCAAAATTCGCTATAACGATGTTGATAAAATTTTATATATAGACACTGTTTATCACTGTAAGCATGATGAGATTTATAATTTTCTCATGATTAATACTTTGAGGGTACTTTACATATGGAAATTATCCAATTTTGATCATTTCTCCACAACTATTTGAGATACAAAATAAATTATCATTGTAAAGTTGTAGTACTATTAAAGATACAAATCTTTTATTTGAAATATGGTTTTATAAAACCAAAAATTTCTGAGCTATAAGCAAATGTATATTCCTTTTAGTTCAGGTATTTTAAAATGAATTTGATTCTTAAATGCTCTTTGGTAGACAAAGATGTTTCTCTTTTCTCAATTTTTCTGTAAATTGTTTCTAGTTCCTAGTACCATAGAGTAAGTAAGTAACAGTGTATATTATTTAATCTATGATCTTTGGTGTATTGTTTCCACAACAATTTATAAATCTATTATTTCTTTTCACAAATCTTAAGAGTCTTTAGTAAATGTATATTTTAAGATAAAAGCTAGATAAAGTCTGTGCAGTGCGCCGTACTATTTATTTTCCTTGGGTCTTAGAGTCTTTCTTACCTTTCACTGCTAAAGGTTTCATATATGAATTTAGTAAAGATCTCAAATTTTTCTGTACCTTTTTTAATTTTCACCAGCACCAATGGACACATGGACTAGCTGTCAAGTTCATTTAATTTGATTTGCCTGTGATAGGGTGTGCTGAGTTTAAATACCAGCCGAGTATATAGATGATATATTTCATCAATGACTGATTGTTATACCTGCACGCAAATTAGGATACACTTTCTCTAAACACAGCCTTCCTCTTCTCTACCCCACTACCCTAGTTAAAATGCGTATAGCCATAATGTGAAGTGAACTGGGGAGGGGTAATTTTTTTAGCACCGCGTCTTACTACCCGTTCGGTTTATACACTTAAGTACTAATTACGCTAATGGATTAGGAATAGGGAAGGTTGTATTTAGAGGAAGTGAGCACACATTTTCGTGGAGGTATAGTTGAAAACCATTTAGGAAAATCACTCCCAGTTCACCCAACCGAGAGTAGAGCCTCGATCTCCCTGTCCTCGGATTTTTTTTTAGCATCGCATCTTACTATCGGTTAAGGCTATACGTTTATGTAATAATTACTCTCATGTTTTTAGGTATGAGGCAGGTTATGTTTAGAGGAAATTACCCCCATTTGTGTGGAGAGAAAGTGGAAAACCATTTTGGAGCAACCACCCTCATTACACCCGACCAATATTTGAACCTCGACTATCTAGTCTACTGAGAGAGTGCGGTCATCGACTATCTAGTCTACTGAGAGAGTGCGGTCATCGACTATCTAGTCTACTGAGAGAGTGCGGTCATCGACTATCTAGTCTACTGAGAGAGTGCGGTCATCGACTATCTAGTCTACTGAGAGAGTGCGGTCATCGACTATCTAGTCTACTGAGAGAGTGCGGTCATCGACTATCTAGTCTACTGAGAGAGTGCGGTCAACGAAACGGGATATATTAATAATCACTTGTTCAAAGAATTGCGACCATCTATCCGAATGATGTCGATGTTTTAAATATAGGTAGTAAAACTTCAATAGGTTAGTATTTTCTCTAAAACCTCGAGCTGTGAGTCCATTAAGCACAGCAGTTTTCTGAAAATTCAATGTTCAAAATTTTTTAAACCTGCACTGGTGGGCACGCTTACTAAGTGTCAAGCTCGTCTAAATTGGTTTTTCGATGACGGGAGACTTGTGGCTATAATCCCAACTGGACTGAGGGTAGTTCACCTTAAATTATTTCCCACGCTGCCTTTACATAATCGCGGGTACATTTTCTATAAATTACACCCCTCTCACGCCCAAAACATTTGTGTAGTTAAATGCTTGTATTACGAATAAGTGGTAAACGGCAGAGCAGTTAATATATTTTAAAAGGAGTAGGTACAGCTTTAAACTTAAAATTAATTGTTAAATATTACACATTAAGCTTTCTCTCAAAGTGTTTTAAGTATAAATGCATTAATATTTTCTCCTTTTTAAATCAAGTTTTATGTTATGGCACTATATTTATTCTTTTATGGTAGCTATTCTAATAAACATATTAAGCTTCATCTAATAAAGAAACATTATGAAACGAGATAAAGGCGGATATATATAATTATAGTATTATCAAACATTTATGAGATATACAAATGCTAAGAGATTAGTTTCTTGCATTTTTATTTACCACATTAGAAAATAGATTAAAAAGTGAATGCTCAGTTAAAAATTGGGGCTACATATAGAGATGAACCCTCCAAAAAAAGCTTGTTGCAGATTAGAACTTCATTTGCATGCTACAGGTTGGCGTTAAAAAGTTTCTCGTTTTAAATTAAATAGTGTAGGGTAGACAGCGAAGATTCTAGAACCATGTTCAAGGTAATGAATGATAAACCCAATGCGAAGAGACCATTAGGTAGACCCAAGGTGCAAATGGAAGAATAACATTATTAGAAGGACCTGAAAGATATAGGGTGTAATTAGGTTTGCTGGATAGAACTAGCTTAATATAGGGATAGGTGGCATACTTTTGTGTGGGAAAGAACTTTCGAGTTCTTAGTGCCAGGTAAGATATACAGATTTTTCAAATTGATTTCTAACAAGGGGTTAAAAAACACTATTTAGTTAACCAATTTGTTCAAGAAAAATCTAGGAATTTGTAAACGTAACAATAAAATTGTCAATCTTGTAAAATACATTATTTTTTCCTCCGGCAGTTTTCAAACTTAGTAATAAACCTAAGTTATAATGTCCATAATGTATAATGTGAAATATTTGAAAATTTATTTTAGGTTAGTATTATATTCCTGTATTTTAACTACACCAAAATCCATGTTCCTCATTTTTTAACATCAATGCCTATTAGGGTTTCAAATTCCACCTGATATTTTATTTTCATTAAAAGTTTTCCCCAACCTCCCTCCAAGCCACTGTGGGCACATTTCCTATAAATTATTTATTCCTTCTCCGTACCATAATAAATTCTTTAAATGTGAAATCTCAGAATTTAAACTCGGCAAAAAGAAAAAAATTTGAGCTAGAAACTAATCATATATTAAACGTTTAATTTTAACATAGTATATACATATATATATATATATATATATATAATAATACAGTGTTTTTTTGAAATGCTGTGAATCTGTGTAACCACATTTAAAAAGAGTTTACAATATTTTACTGGATATTAATAAACTTGTTTTAGTTTTATCTTTTGTAAACAAACTCATTCAACCCGTAGTGATAGACTTCAAAATGACGTAGGCTTTAAGACAAAGTAAACTTTTTTTAACTTCATTAGATTGTTATTGATAAATAAAAACTCAACCATATTTACATAAAATCACCTTAAAAGTATCAAAATATCAATGGAGCGTAGGACCCGCTTAGGTTGCCGCGTCATATGAGGCGCTACTTTTGCGATATACCAAACTGCCGAAGACGAGGAGATCAGAGTTGGATCCCAGTCGGGTGAACTGGGGGTGATTTTCCTAAATGGTTTTCCACTCTCCCTCCACGCAAATGCAGGTAAACTTATTATAAATTCAAACTTCCTAATCCCTTACACACTAATGTAATTAGTACATAGGCGTATATACCGAACTGGTAGTAAAACTCTATCCTAAAATATGTTGTGTCATTTAAACGGAACAAATAAAAAAATGCGTTTGGAAAATTAAAAGATAATTAAAATGTATTGTCTCATATAAAACATGAACTTAACAGTTTTCTTATTTATTTATTTTCATATTGTGTTCTATTATCTCTTCTAGTTTCGCTTTTAGATCACGCGAATACGATATGTACGGGGAGTGTAGAAATTAAGTGGATATGCTCGCAGTAAGAAAATCAATATTAAAACCTAGATCTACTCATCATTGGCAAGACAGGCTAGATAACCCTGACGTCTAGTCTGTGAGCCCACCGATGCGGTAGATTTACAAGCGTCTAATGAGACTGTATGTGTAGTATTATCCATGCAAGTCTAAGATTAACAGACACCAGGTGAGTTACTAGCCCGAGAATGTAGAACGTTGACCAGTGTATTTTGGTCAAAATTCTCCCGATATAATTTCGGGTGAGTTTAAATACAAGCGCATGATTCTTCTCGAGAAATTTTGATCATCACCAACTTTGTTCAATGCATTAGAACATCTCTGACATGTAAAAACCATACTGGAATGTGTTTTAAAACTAGTCTAAACGTATTGACACATACCTTTCCGGTTATCACCTATATTCCCCTCTTCACAGCTCACCCTACCTCAAAATTTAATTTGAGATTGTAGTGGTTTAATCGGATAGAATGTTGGTTTCCCATGGTCACTCCAAACCACCCCCTAATGACAGCAATTTTACCCCAGTATCAATTCTCGTTTTCCATTCGATTCATCATTAGATATTTTTCTACTATCGAAATCCTTCCCTCCTCTCGCACCATTTAATTCTCCCCCATGTCTGACCCAATTATATCAAACACCACTTCCGACTTGGTGGCGCTTGTGGGAATGCTTATGGTAGTTGTGGTCTGCGGAATTTAATTGGGCCGTGGTCGTTATATCCATAATGGAATATCCTCGAAATCCCGATCATAAATACGATTCGCGAAAAACACCGCTAACTGCCCCATTATTCGTGTTAAATTCAAGTTTGTAATAAGAGCCTTCACTTTCCTATTATTTGTGGTATTTAAAGTAATTTTATGAATCAAATGATCCCCACCTGCTTAGGTGGTAGCGTGGTCACGCTAATGTTAGACTAGGGTAATCAGGGTTCGAATCCAGGTGTGGTGTAAGCCTACTCAGGGTTTGTCTAGATAGGTTTTCCACTCTCCTGCCAAGCAAGTGCGGGTACACTTATTTTAAATTAAACCTTCCTCATCAGAGTAAATATATATGTGTACAACCCGAGTAGATATTAATAATCGGTGCTAAAACAACCAACTTATTTAACACTAACGCAACTCGCGTCGTTGGACGCACGGACTAAACCTCAAGCCTCTACCTCTTTCCCTCCTCTCAAACCTTTTGATATTCACTTCCTCGCTGTTTTTCTCTCTCCTCTCTTATCCCGCTCACTGCAGATCTGTTAGATCTACAAATTATATTAGTATTCTAAAATACGCACAGTTAAATGACAAACATTTGATACTAGCCTGGAAAACTTTATTCTCCGTTTTCTCACTGGATTGAAAGTTTTTGTTTTGACTTCCACGGAATTTGAATTTAAAACATTTCTTTTCTTCCAAAATTTCCACTTTTGTCAATTTTTTACTATTTTATTCATAAAAATATGTATTCCTGGAATTACTGTGATTTTCATGTTTATCTTTTAACTGATCGTTAAATTCTCGACAGAATTCTACACGCAGGCTTGTCTTATTATACCGCCGTGGTGACCAAACATTCTAAAGCCCCTAGATTTGATTTCAATCCGTTGGTTACTGTTGACCAGAGGTTGGGGCTTGTATTCTGGTCGAGTGCACTGAGGAAGTGATTTAATTCGGTTGTGATTCTCATTGTACGTTTTCCTGTCAATCCGCTAATATCCCTTGATTGGCACTTACTAATTTATAAATAAAAAAACTCTCATCGGTGAGCATGCAGACTCTATAGCAGGCTCATTAAGTCTGGTTTAGCGATGATGAAGAGGCCAGTGTTCGAGTTCCAGGGTGAATATGTGGAAGATTTTTTTTCATAAATATTTTTTCACTCTCTCTCTTTTTTTCTTTCTCTCTCTCTCTCTTTCTCTCTCTCTCACCCAAATGCTTGTACATTTATATTTAATAAATTCTATAATTTTCATCCCTTTCCGATAGTGTTACTAAAATCAATATTTAGCACGATTCAATGGTCGAATAGTCTATGGGTTCAATCTCGCGATAGACTGGACTGCAGGTGATGTTGAGATTGGAACTACAAATCCCATTAGGGTCTCAGATTTTCGCGTGTGATAGTCGACTCTTCAGTATTGTCCCC
>CABFWB010000428.1:244979-281933 GCA_902151455.1 Timema bartmani | reverse complement strand
GGGGGGGGAGGGGGTACTCAAGAGAAATCCGAGGGCTAATATTGATGCACAGACGATAAGACGAAGCAAGGATACCAGATACCTGGGCGTGATGCTGGATGAGAGGCACGACTTCATGACGCACTTGTAGAAAGCATGTGTAGAAACGTTGAGATCTATGAATAAGATCATCAGCATAAAGCAGGGCAGATTTAAACTGTCTATGAGGCTGATCAGATGGTATCACCAGGCTATGTTGCTCTCCACTGTGGGTTATGGGGCCAGCGCGTGGGCTCATCAGCTCAGAAAGGTAAGAATCAGAAGGAAAATCAGAAGCCTTCAGAGAAGTGTACTTTTGAGGCTATCTGGAGCATACAAGACTGTTACTACAGACGCTTTTGTGTAGCCTTAGGTATCTGGCCCTTGGACTTATAGGTGATGAGGAGAGCAGCATTGTATAGGATAAGTAAGGGGGATATGGAGAAAATGGTTAATCTCACGAGAGCAGAGATAGCAACAGGACCTCAGGTCAGGATATATCTTGAAGAGGAGTGGTGAGACAATTGGGAGTGGAGCAAAACAGGTAGAAGAGCGCATAAGATATTTCCAAGCGTTGTTGAACGGTTGGGAAAGGAATACTGCAGCCCTTTCCAGGTTTGGTACATTTTGTTACTGGGCTTGGTCCATATAAGGCCACTCTCTTTGCTAGACAACTGACGGATACAGGAACTTGTAATTCTGGAAGGGAGGCGACGCCAGATCACGCTATGCTGGAGTGTATTGAGACTTTGTAAGATAAAATGAACTTACAGATACCATTGCAAGCGAGCACGGTTTATCACATACTGCGTGGCGTGGACTGATGGAGTCTCCTGGATGCAATCACAGATAACGTGTAGAAATATGAAAGAGATAAGTGATTAAATTCAAAGAAAAATAGAGGACAAACTAGACTGGACAACTTAAGACAAGGGTACAGGATGGAGAGCGACAGTGACATGACAGCAAACAGTGACTGTACAACAGATATGGCTGACACATAAAGGTACGGCGCGACTAAGTCAATAGGTGTGACAAAGACAAACTGGATTATCGGCTGGCTGGGTAGAATGTGGTGGGGATTCCAGGCAAACCGGAGCGTAGCTGAGGGAAGGCGTGTTCTCAGGATTCCAGGATTGTGAACTGCTGATGAATCGGAGGGTACCTTGATACAAGCTGGGGAGTACAAGAGAACAACATCTTCAGACGAGAGAATCAACCCCTCACTCATAGGGTCCAGCCCACTTGGTGATAAGTGTGTGATGCTGGCCTGGAGCTGTCGGGGGTCTGGTCCATCCACCAATCCATCGTATGGCTGCCCTCATTTCAGAAAATGGATTCGTGATAACAACTGAAAGACCCTGCAGCCAACTATAAGAAGGGCTTGTACTTAGGTTAAGTTAGTATTAAGTAGTTTTGTAAATCCTTAGGTTAAGTTAGTTGTAAGTCCATAGGTGGTGTGATATTGTGGATAGTAAGCAAAGAAAAATCTCCAGTAGGGTGCCTCCCCAGGTGGCGGAGAGGAGGATGCATGCCCCTGCTGGGGCTCTCGCTGATCTGGGGAGTATTAGATCCAGAGTGTGGTGGGACACCCAGCGGGGCAAGGTACCAGGGGCATAATATACCCGGGGTGGACCAACTAGAAAGTAAGGTATAGGAAAGAAGGACAAATAGGATGTTTAGATTTAGATGTTTATTCTAAGCTTATTATTATTGTATTTAAAAAAGAAAATAGCTAAAAGTTGTAATGTTAGTTCAAGATGTAGACCTAGCTCCCGAGCTACATGCTAGAAATCTGGATAATTGTGTAGATAAATAAATATATTAAACAGGCACATCATAAAAAAGGTGATTTTTCAAAAAAATTATTGCATACTAAATAATTCTAGGACACACTCAGTAAATTCACCACTGTGAAAAAGGGAATCCTAAATTTTACAGAATGATAACTTTTTTCACAGCCAAACAGTGAATCGAACACGGTACCTTCTTATCAGTAGGGCTAAGTAGATGCGCTATACTGACTGCACTAAAAATACGGACAATAAAGCGTCTAACAAAAGGGTGTCACGTGATGAGACGGAGTACCCCTTTCCCCAGTTTATGTCAGGGGGGATTAAACAGTTTCTCTAAGTACTTCTAGAGTTGGAGCGAAGAGGGAGAAGGGTTGGATGAAGGGTAGGGATGGTTGAGACTAAACTGGCAGATCCACATGGAAACGTTATTTAATTTTTTAATTACGCTCCACTAATTCCTAGCACGCATATTTTTACATAATCCAGTAAAACTCCCACTAGTGTGTATACGTGTGTTTGTGTATGTGTATGTGAGAGTGTATGAGGAAGAGAGAGAGAGACAAAGGGGGGAGTACTTTTTGTATAAATATATGACTGAAGAATTGTACAGAAGGGATAAACGAAATACATTTTCATGAATATACATTTACTGAGGAGACCGCCCGTACAACATACAAAGCTTATTATTCGAGAAAAGTTATTTGGGGAAGGTTAAAAAAAATGTTACTTTAGAAATTAAGTACTCCAAAGAATATAATGTAATATGATGTATAGTAATCTGTGTCGATAAGTTCATATTTTTCAAATGGTTATTATATATTTAATAATTTTACTTGTTGTTTTGTGAGTTGTAAATTAGCTTCTTAATCGTTTTCTGTTTTTCAAATATTGTTAATCAAGAATAGGGTAATTCTCCGTGTATCGCGTCTTAGCCATCAGTCTGAGTAATATCAAGATTTACACTTATTTGGTATGGGTTATGAAGGTAGAATTTAGTAGAATGTACTTGAAATAGTGGTCTCAAGAGTGGGAAAAAATCTAGGAAAACGTCAATTCAATAATTGCAATCGGGAATTGAACCCCGAACTTTATATCCCTGCTATATCTAGCAGGTCAAGACTGACACCTTTTTCCGACTGCGTACCTGTGTGGATGTGAATATTAAAACTAATTTTAAGATACTATTAAGAGGGCCGACTTGGTAAGCGATGAATTGCTGCACAGACATTCAACTTTATCTCAATATTTAAATATATGACTTGTTATTTATAAATATGCTTATTTCCAGAAAATGTAAAAAGCCTTAATCAGGGCTCGTTTTCATTAATAACCCAATAATTTTAGTTTTATTAATATAAAAAATATGTACAAGTGTTAAATTAGCTCAATTTCAACGACTTTTTAATCCTATTTGCGCAGCTATGAAACTAGGCTTGATGAAAAAGGAATATAGATTTAGACTTTCTCTAACAAATACAATATTTTTTTATAAACTCACAATAGAAAATTTTAATATGTGTAGTAACTAACAGCAAGCTTTCCTATTTACCTTAAGATAAGAAGTTTTTCATAGCTTAATTTCCCCTCTTTCTTATTGACATGACAAAGGGGGGCTGTAGATGGACGAAAGGAAGTATTATCTTAGACTGAATATAAAAATTGTTTCAGAAAACGACAGACTATTTTATTTTAAATCTTGTGGCTTGTCAGCGATTAATACTTTCTCTCTGACCAAGGTGACCGCTTTAATCGAGCTCAAAACTAAACGCAGACATTGTAATCAAGCTAATGACATTACACTTTTAACACTAAACTCTAACCATTGCGTTATGAAGGTATGTATTTCTTTGTTCAGGGTTATTCCCTAAGAGATCATTACTTAGGAACCCATCTCATTTCTGATTAACTGAAAAAATTGTATACAAGATTAAGCTTGAACTAGAAACCCCATCAAAGTGAGGTTTTCTGGATAATTTAATTGACAACAGAGAAATTATAACCAGTTATTTCATTTAAAATAAAATAAATATTTGTATCCATGTAGCCTACCCAAAGACAATAGGTAGAAGCCATAAACCATCTTATAAATGATTGCTAAACATGTTATTAGCACGTAAGAAGACTCTGCATGTTACACATGTGTGAGATTGAATGTAACAAACATGTCTCAACCAGTTTAAGCAGGTATTAGACAAACAAATAACCAATACATCAGATTTAAGAGCTTTACATATTAAATTATGTGTGATTGGAGTAAGTTAAATATGCCTTGGTCTCTTAGCAGTAAATAATTGAATATTTTGTATTGAGGACAAAACTTTAGAAAAAAAAAGTTATCTGCAACACAAACTTCTAAGACGATAATATTGAACTGAACGAGAATTTGGAGTAAAATAGTAGCTAAAAAAATCTATAAATTTTAACTAAGATGGACATTTTAAAAAGATTCTACCAAATGCGAAGTGCAGCCCTTAATATTTCAGAACCAAGTGTGCAGAGCATAACAAACCACACCTATATATTCAAAACTGTACACAATCAGAGGCGATGTGGAATCCATTTGGCTCCTAATAAGGTAACGTTTGACTAGGGAAAGACAGCAGGACGAACCAGGACGTAGCAACATCATGACATGGAAGAAAGTTAGGGGTGGGGGGTGAAGTTTGGTCTCTCCACCGTCACAAAGCATCGTGAAGTTGGCTTTAGTCTCGGTGAAGTATTCTATTGGGCCAGGCAGGACGAACTCTCAATTATCGATGTGAATCTTTGATGAGCAGCTTGGTGGGTAGGACTTAAGGGACAGTTTAATAGTCATCCTTAGCGTGACTCAAGTGAACCACTATTCTAAATAAAGGTCGAGAGACCCATTCCATTCGATTTTAGGTATGAGTTTAGTATAGTGTCACAATTTGAGGTGTACTTATTATGACTATGAAACTGGGACTTAAAACCTGGTACACACGAAACACTTTCTTGTACAAGAAATTGAGCAAGAACGTGGCCACATTGATTGAACACAAATGTTATCCAGAGATCTTAACATTATCACGGCCTTTTTCTGTGCCATTTTAGGGTTAAATAATAACGAAATAGCCCACTTTGTTATCAGCACGGTCTAATGCGCCCCTCTTGTGTTATAGAAAACCACCAAAGACGGGAAGAAAGCAGTTCAATCCCGGTCGTGTGCAATGAGGATAGTTTTCCTAAATGGTTTTCCACACTCCCTCCACAGAAACGCGGGTGCACTTCCTCTCAATGAAACCTTCCTAATCCCCAAATATTTAGTGTAATTAGTACATAGGCGTACAACCCGAACGAGTAGTAAGAAGCGGTGCTAAAAAAAATAGAAAATCGATTTACTGTAAGCACCTTCTTAAACATCCTTAAAGATGATAAATATGAAAAATATGTTTTATATTGTAATTTTTCCATTTTAAATATTGTAACACACTTATATTTGGAGTTTAACCTTTTAAAATAATATGCATTGGGTTCTTTTCAAACATTTGGATGTTAATAAATCTACAATAATTCATACATAAATAAAAAGTAACCATCTAGCAGCTGGAGTTGTGTTTACAATAATTTGAAAGCTAGGAATGGCTGATATAGGTTGTGTTCCATTTCCCCCAAGGTACAAGATATGTTATACAAATGAATTGTGCAAAGTATATCTTGTAAAATTTTGGGTGTTCCCGCGTTACTATTCGGTAGCCCTAACCACTTGAACAATATATTACACAATAAATTGTGTTGTGTGAACAGGAATGGATGGAATCAGTTTATGATTTCCATGATAATTGCTACATATATTTTTAAAATATGATAAAATGGTTTCACCGGTTTGAATTGTAATGTCTTGTAGTGCCAGTAGGTATTTGAAAAAAACATCAAAACTTTACTAATATCGATATTTTCCTTTCAATAGTAGTATGTTTTTACTTGATACTCTTACTGATATTACTACTCACACTCCGGTATTGGATCGGTATTGAAAGAAACAACTTTTTTGTTATCTTCCCACATGCTTGGATTAAATGTTTACCATGGTTAAAAAAAAAGGTACAAAATAGATTGAAAACATGTATTACTAATCCTATTATCTATTAAATAACTTTCCATCAGAGAACTTTTATAAAATATACTTTATATTATAAAAGTGGTCAAGTAAAGTGTTTATTATGATTTGATTCAGGTATCCACAATTTGCACAGAGGGAGAGTGAAATATCAGCTTAGAGAAATCACCAATATTACACGCGGTCGGGGATTGAACCTTGACCTTCCAATAAAGGGTGAACCCAACAAGACGATTTTGATACTATGTAGTTGTGTAAATGTTACCAAATGCACATTTACTTGATGCTGTACGAATTTTAAAACCAAATAAAGTCCCAACTATCCGAAACCTATTCCTCCTAAGTTCCATATTCTCCGAGCTGGAAACACAATTTATGTTTTGTAACAATTGTGTAGGAAATAATCTTCATTTAACTGGTCCAGGCGTCTAGTAATGAGTAGAAGATTAAATAATGTACTGTGGCACCGTAAATATTAGTCTGCCGTTCGAATTATAAGAGTTAAGTGCCTGCCATTTAGCCTAACATCTAAAGCTTACTGATGTGCTATTATTTTTTACTCTCATTTGACTCCTTAGCTCTGTTAGTAGCGTGTCTATCTACTTAACTTAGGGTACCGGGTTCAATTTCCAGAATGGTTGATAAATGTGTCATTGGTGAAACGTGGGATCACCCTTACACACTGATGTATAAACGGTTGGGGGCTGGATGTTTTGCCTGTTCTAGATTTAAGTTAATTTATAAGTCGTGTGCTGATATAATCAGTAGGTTCAGAAAGTGCTAGTTAAATACCTTATATAAATTAATATGAAATTTATCTTCTCTCAATTTCGCTGAGAAAGAAAGTATTATATTCATAAAAAAAAAATTGAATTTGAGATTTTGATGTATGTTTCCGTTTCACGACTCAATGAACACGAAAAGGTTGTTCACTATGCTGTTTGTACCTGTATCTCTGCCTGGTTTCTAAACCATTTTACCGATTGGGCTAAAACTTGGTATATAGAGTTTTCATAAGGTTTCCCAGAGGATGTTTTTGAATTAGATGCTTTCACAATTTTGAGAGTGAGCATTACAAAAGTGTTTAGCTCTAATTTTAATCATATATCCACAATCTTTTAAGATACGATATAGCTAATCATTCAAAAGTTGAAGGAATATTTACAAAAAAAACTAAATATTACACTACTATAAAGCCACATGGCTGGTTCACTCACTCACTGACATTAATGTTTACCCACTTCAAAATGAGCTAGAGACTTGTAATTTTGCAAACTTATAGCTTATAGCCTGTAACCAACGGGAGAGTTCCAAAAAGTTAAAACATTTAAATTTTAACCATCAAGAAATTTCAAAATGGTGGAGCAACTTTCAAATCGGTGCGGACCTTTCTTTGAAGGTCTCTTGTGGCTAAACGGTAAGACCTATTAAAAAACGGATTGCACCAGCAGCTACGGGTTTGGCGAGATGTACGAGTTTAGTCCTATTACTTTTTGTCGTATCTTCATCGGTTATACCTCAGATAAAAACATATTTACCATCTCATAGGCAGTTAAAAGAAAAAACTTCTCTAAACAACATGTTAATACTGAGGCAGCAAAAAGAGAAGAAAAAATAACTAATCAAAATGTCTTATCTTTGAAGCAGACAAAAAAATATGGAAAAATGCCTTAACACTTTAATACAAAATGGGGCCGAAATAATGGGCACTAGTACATAGTCATAATTCGTACAATACAATACCGGTAACTTTAAGTTGTTACGTTCAAAACAACGCTGGAATTACATTAGTTTACATCCACTTGCAAAGAAAACTCACTGGGGGTTTGGGGGTGGAGCCCCAAACGAACAATGCGCGTATCTATAT
The DNA here is from genome assembly GCA_902151455.1 of Timema bartmani. Lineage (NCBI taxonomy): Eukaryota > Metazoa > Arthropoda > Insecta > Phasmatodea > Timematidae > Timema > Timema bartmani. Next base: position 274,174 of record CABFWB010000428.1, on the reverse strand, counting down.
AATACCAATAGTTTCCGATCTATAAGCAAATATATTATTTAAATTAGGTCTGCGAAATTGATTGTTATGCTCATTATTGGATAGAGAGTTTCCAATTGTCTCAATGTTTCTGTAACAATGTGTGTTTTATTTAATTCATGCACTTGTGGTTAAATTTAATTCCACTTTTTCCATTCTGTTTTTGCAACTATGTGTATTATATTGTTTGATATATCTTACTAGTCGTCTTAATCAAATATATTCATTTTTTTAGATAAAGGAGCAAGAAAATCTGTGCGATGCACAATACCGTTTATTTTAAAGTTGTAAGAGTTTTGTAATTTAAAATTTAGCTTAGGGTAATTTACTGTAGTGAATTTTATAGTTTGTGTGTTTTTGCCTATCTGAGGCCCCCTCGGTTCTGCTAGCCTCAGATAATAGGGACCCTATAGTTAATAATAATAATAATAGTGTTGTGCATCCGGGCTACGTCATTCGTAGCCCAGTAGTGGAAAGATTAGCTAATACTAATGTACCGTTGCTCAGGGGACACCCGAATATACTAATCGTACGTCCTTTCCATGGAGGCTCTTTACAGGTCCCGATAAGTTAGAACAGTTAATATGAAGGTGTAGAACCAGTAGAAGCACTTAAACTGAACTCAAGCCTAACTAAACAAGCCCTGGTGACTATTTGTAAAATTCATTTTTCGGGAAGAATACTCCAGATAGTAGCCAGGAATCGATCCTTGGAACCCTAGATTCGTAGCCAGGTGTACTGACCACTACATTCCAATACCGTTAGACACCTTAGATCAGTCGGTATTGTGTCTGCGCACTGAGTTAAGGGTCCTGTGCTCGATTCCTGGCATGGCCCAACATTTTTCATTGATGAAAATATGGTTTTACCCTTTCAAACATTGTTAAATCAACGGCCGGGGACTGGATGTTGTGCCTGTACTAGTATTAAGTTAGATTATGTTGTATATGAAGCTACGATAGGCCTAGCCAGCCGGTAGTGGAGAATATACTGATTGAATAAAAATATAACTGAGCCTGGCTGGAAACAGTAATGGATGTAAATTAAAGTAAAGTATTTCAATACACATTCCCAAATACTTATTAAAATCTATTTCAAACAGGCATGAAGGGATATGTATATATATATATATATAGAGAGAGAGAGAGAGAGAGAGAGAAAGAATAAATAAATATATATACCGTGTAGTCTGAACAGGTAGTAAGACGAGGTAATTAAAAACATAGCTATACGTATTCCTAGCTATTAAAAGGTTCACAACACCACAACATCTAGGCTTAGCAAACAACAGTACTGTAGAGCAGAGAAGGGGGAGGAGGCTATTACAAAAGCAGTTTAAATTCACCCTCCATCCTTCCCAGAAACTTTTTTTTTTTGTAAAATATAACGTCCTTCCGTTGCGCTACGTCCTTCGCTATATGCGCTATGCGCCTAACGTTCCACACAACACCCTCCACGCTTACTTTCTCTCATATCTCTCGCAACACAGAAAAACGGCTAGGGGGAGAATTTTTTTTAAAAGCGATTTTTTTTTATTTATCTCTCTCTCTCTCTTTATCTTCTTTGGTAAGTCACTGGAAACGACCAATCCACCTTCTCGGTTCTAGACACTGTCGACGTTATTACTTCCTACTCTCATCGCATACGTGGTTTAATATGAGAGTAATGAATTCATTTCGTGGTAGTAACGCATGGATATGATTCTTCAGAGAGAATAAGGACATTACTAGCTGTTATAAAGATGATAAAATATATATATATATATATACACAGTGTTAGAGGTTATCAGCAGGGGGGAAACTTTATTTTATTGGGTTGCAAGTGCCTTTTAAAATTCACATATCCCTATACTTAAACATCCTTTATTTTGGTATATTTAGTGGGTTTTTTTTAATAAGAAGACTGACTGGGATCCATATCATATTTGGAATTTTAAAAACCTGAATTGGTGGGCACGCAGATTAAAAAGTCAGGCTCATATAATCCTGGTTTCATGGTGGCACGCAGTCCAGGATTTGATTCCTTGCTGTGTGTACTTCATCTGGTTATTTCCTAACTAGTTTATCACCGTTACTCCACGAGAATAAAGGTCTATTTCCTCTAAATATTATATCCCTAACGCCCACCTTAATAGTGTGATTGATAGTATAGACCGGATGGGGAGGAAAATGACTTAGAATAAAACAGGATAGTAAATTATCTGAACAACTGTGGGTGGTATAAAACTTGGTCAGATGTTTAATAAAAGTAGAATGACGTGATATTTTTTTTTTAATATTCACAACTAAAATCTATTCATACAGTATTAAAAATAACTCGATTGCATAAAGTAGAAAATTCATAAAAGTATTCAGAGTATTTAGTTTTTCAGGTTAACTAACCTTAAAGATTTGTTTTTTCTCGTTAATATTTTTCTAATCGGATAGGGCTGCCATTCTTAGAGTTGAAATAAAAAGAGATAATAGATAAATACATTAAGAAATAAGTCTCTTTTACTAAAACATAAGACTAAAACCCTTTTTTTTAATGTAATTGTGGGCCTATATGTTGGGATAGAAACAACTCCTTAGAAGGTAAAATTTGATCAATTTCGTTTACATTTGCGTGAAAAGTTGTGGATCAAAGATTAAAGTAGATTGCTATGAATATACATCTCTACTTTATCAAATTAACTTCAGAGAATTTCGTAGGATCCCAGCAACATACTAGAATCTAATTGAGAATGTTTTCTGTAGTTTCTCAGATTCAACGATGCCAGTCCCTAAAGAAATACAACGGTGTCTGTATATTGTCCTTAAAATAATCAGCAGCCTACGTGTAATTTTCTGATAACTATTCGAATTATTTGATTTCAAAATTTATTTGAAATTTTAAAAACACAAATAATTTAAATATTTTATTATTTAGCCAGACCTTTTTCCAGTTTCATAAGAAATTGTGACACGAGATTTAATATAGAATATATTATGTCTATGTTACGTAATATTTGTCGTACTTGTGTGAGAATTTATTTATGTAAATGGTAAACACTGGTTCAATGCCACTCTAGTTATAACAATAGTGTTTGATGAACTGTGACTACTTAAAACCGCTTATTGCTCCCACACTCAAATATTTGCAAATATGATTAGGGAATCATGAAGTTCACTTGGGTCATGATCCTAGAACCACGTTTTTTTTTATTAGTCTCGGCAACAAAATAGCGGTAAATTGTTTGTTTAAAAGTGTACTCTAATGAATCATTGGCCTTTAGTGATATTGTATTTTAGTCATTCCAAGTAGAAAATAAAACAAACAAAAACATACTAGGCCTACTTCATATATTATATCTATAGGCGGGCACGTGGACTTAACGTCAATATCGTTTGGTTTCGCTCGTCGAGGTTCAAATAGCGGCCATGTGTAATGGGTTTCTCCTTTAAAATAAATACACTTTCTGTCCATGAAAATGCGGGTATATTACCTCTAAGGTTATAACTTTCTCAAAAATAGCTCTTTAATTTATTTAAATCTTAACGAGTAGTAAGTAGTGATGGAGGAAATATATCCATATTGTAATAAACTTTATTGCTTATGTTATACTTAGGTTACTTGAAATACATTGCAAAACATAATGTAGACCGATGTAACAACTGTGGTGAAGTGGAGGGGGTGGCCTTTTTGACTTCCGGTAAAAATTGTTGAATACACACACACATAAAACACCATTTTTATTTAAATGACAAATATACAAATGAAGACGTTAATTCTTTAAAAATAAAGTTATGAAATTTAAAATCATGAATAAAATAATTATGTTTTACGTATGTCTAGCGCAATTTGTTCTTGGCTTGGCTAGTGTATTATATTAAGAATTTTGAGTAAATATCTCCATTTCTAAGAAATAGAGCGAGAAAGTTCGTGGGGAGTTCCGTACCATTTATTTTTCTAACGCCTAAATATATATTTTATTTTTTTTATTTAACACCACTTCTTACTACCCGTTCGGTTTGTAATCTTAAGTAGTAATAATTACGGTCATTGGTTAGGAATTGGGAAGGTTGAATATAGAGGAAATAGAACCACATTTTCGTGGAGGGAGAGTGGAAAATCATTGAGGGAAAACCACCCCCATTTCACCCAAGTGAGATTCGAACCTTGATCTCCGCATCGTCGGCAGTCTAGCTCAACACAAAACTAGCACGTTAGCTAACTACCCCATCGAGGCGGGTTTAAATATATTACTAGCCTAAAAATTTAAATAGCATGAATTTAGCTCGATGATGCTTAAACCACAAACTTCCCTTTAACGACGACCAAATTGAACGCTGAATCTAAATCCATATAATAGATAACTGTGGCTCAACAACACAAATTCAATAATTAATTATCTAAAATTAAATGTAATATTGGTTAGTCTAATCTGCTGATTCTATATGTAGATCTCAAATATTTATTTTAGAATATAATTTAAATTTTATATACATTGCTAGAAACGTGAAATTAATGTTAGTATCGTCTGGTCTGGTTTCCCAGAAATAGGGATATCGGAGTTCGAATCTCAGTTGGGTGTAAATAGGCTTTTTTTCCCCTATTGTGAGCACCTTTCCTCTCTCATATCAATACTAGGGTCATATTTAAATTTCTTAAACTAAGTATGTGGTGTAGATAAATTATTTAAACGTTCTAAAATATTTTATAATGGACCGTAAAAGAAAATTGATTTCTCGTCGATGTTGAAATAAAACTAAGCCCATATTAAATTTTAGAAAACATTATAAAAGATCAAGTTTTAAAAGTATATTATATTGTATATTGCAGTAAGGGGTTGCCTTGTTGACAAGGTACACACTCACTTGTGATGTTAAACCGGGAAGAAGGGGAGAATAATATATACTCTTCACCCCTCCCCCTTAGTTCTTATCACAAGTATGGGGAAAGAGGGAGTTGAACCTCCTCGCAGGATCGTAGGGAAAATAAATATTAATTATAGTAAAGTGACTGAGGAGGAAACTATGAGGGTGGGGAAAAAATGAGAGAAAGTTTTCTTATTATTTTATTTTTATTCCTTATATTTTTTCTCAATTTATAAATTCCTTACACATATACATTTTGGCAGTTTAAAATTAAGATAACATAAAAATTAATAATGTTTTTTTAGAGATGCGCCTAACAGTGTTTAATATATTTGAAATAAAAAAAGTTAACTAAAACCTATAAAATTAGAAAATAAATTGGAGTTCACTTTAGCTGATTTGAATTAAAATTATAACTATATTTTAAGCTTTTTCCCCTAAAAAAATAATTAGGTAAGGGGAAGGTTGGTTTTGAATAGTTATGCTACTGGGCGTGCTAAGGCTGTTTAATATTTTATTATATAAAGAGAAGTTGTATTAATGGTGAAATTTTTTTAACTCCAGATTATGATGAATTTTTACGTTTTATATGTGTATGAACTAAAAAAGTGGACTTTACAATTATGTCTGTTTTTCTGTCTGTCCTCCTGCCCGTTAGTCCATCCGTCTATCCATCCATCAGTCCCTGGCTAGATATCTGAAACTGTCTCGAATTTGGTTCAATCTTGATATTTATATGTTATAAAGCAATAACTCAGGAATGTTTTCTAATTTTGACCCTAGTCCTCAAGATAATATACTGATAAGTGATTTTCTTATTTCCAAATTTTTTGAAAATGTTTCTACAGATTTTGTTTAAGATATATATCGTCACCCAAGAGACGTAATGGCGTAACTGCCAACAGGCCATTTTTAGTTACTGGCACCGTGATATTCTTCTTGATAAGAAGTATATTGTGACGTATCTGTATCTCTAACCATGTTGGAGACAAAGCATTTGACGTAATGACGTATCTACTTTGAAAAGATAAGAAAAAATTATAGTGATAGGGAAAAAAATTTGTTTTTTTAAAGGTCATGTATATATATCAAATAAAATAATCAATGACATAGGCTATTTAGTTTATGAGTAATGCGCTGTGATGTGAAACTGAAATCTTAATTAAGAAAATGTTAAATTGGCTCTCCTGAAAAGTTGAGAAAATGCAGTTACGCCACTACCTATCTCGCACAACGATATATGGGACCTATTTAAGATTACAAACAAATTGTGCACTTTTTTTAGGGGTGGGGATTAGGGTTAAGAGGGGGGAATCGTTTAAGGGTGGTTTATTGATTGCTTTAGCAGTTTGTTTCAAAATAGGTAGCTCTTAAGTTTTTTACATTATATATAATAATAAATATTGGTTTTTCTTTAAAATATTGGTTTAATAGTTAGGAACCTTGTTTTTGAAAAAATTGAAAATAACTAACGATTTTGTTCAAAATTAGTATTTGGGGACTATTTTACACGATAATAAATTTAGTTTATTGGTTTTACTAAAGTAAATTTATTCAAGGATAGCCTACTGATGACAAATTTTGGATTATTTGAAATATTTTCTAAATGATCTTCAAGATAGAATTTAAAATGGTTATCTGGAAATAGTTATTCTTGTTAAGTAAGAATATGATTTTATTTTAAATCATTTAAGGGTGGATTACAAATAACCTTGTTTGTATTTTTTTCCAAGCTTTATACATATATGAGAAAGTGTGAACGTTTGTCTTATAATATTTATTCCCAAACTTATTTTAATTGTTCCTCCAAAAAAATGAGGTTATATTTCCTTAAAATATTACATTCACCATCCCTACTCAATTATATATACATAGAAAAGAAACTTAAAATGTTGTGTGAAAGTTCCTTTCAGAAGACCCTAGACAAGAGGTACGGGTTTTTGCGAGATTTGACCTCTAAAGGTGTAGCGGGCTAACCAGTCAAGCCCGTACGACCTAAATCAAACTACGAAGAACAACCTGTCTCGGTGTAAAATTGATATGGACTTTTAAATATGTTTCTCTCGGTTGGCGACGTGACACTAGACTGTTCCGAGCTATCAACTCGACTGACTGAGATCTTGTGTAGCGCGCCTGCTCCCGGTGCTGGTTTAGTGCCGATTAGAGCGTCATGGGACGTCGTTCTCCTCTACTAGCTCAGCCGCTATAAAAGGCCATGGTTCACGGGGCGAGAGCACAATATTACATCTAACCGACCCAGGATTCTATACGCTTCTCACGGGGCGAGAGCACAATATTACATCAACCGACCCAGGATTCTATACGCTTCGCGTGCCTACGTTCAACACTTGTTCTCTGCACAACGGTGGACATGACGATGGTGCCGGTGGACTGGCCCGACAGGTGGAAATAGCCTGCCGTAACGTTATACCTTAATGCTGATAGGGAGTAGGTGGCTATTATAGCCTTGTTGTAGGTCTTAGAAATTGTCTCCTCATACAGGAGGGTATTTGTAGCTCTCATGAGCTTATTTGAGCTTATTTTAGGTAATGTAACTCTAGCATTCGTGGTGCTCTGTGCTTGCCATTGGTGAAGTTTCATGTCACCTCATATACTTGGTCCACTAGACCAGCAGCTTAGATAATGTGTGTTTCACACCAAGGCCTGCATGACCATGTTAAAGTCTACAGGGCCTCCTGGGATGAAAGGGACAATATCTTTTCTTTTTTTTTTTTGCGGAAAAAAATTGTTTTAGTTCAGAAAAACTATATTTTTTCTTGAATTCCCTTCCATCACACCTTAACTTCAATCAAGTTTAAAATTAAGTTATTTTGTATTCACGTATATTTATAATCAATGTATGCTGCGGGTTTAATTTCCCCATTTGAAAAAAAAATCTATGTGAAGTAATAATTTAATAATATAATATATATTTTCAAATGTGAAGGTTGTGGAAAGATACGCGTAAGCTACACCAACCAACTTATATATATATAATATAAAATTTCCTCTCTGGCCATGTCTGGCCATGAGCTCGCACCGGGAGAAAGACGACGACATAGAAAGACAGTACTGAAGTATGTCTTCAGTCCAAGAAGACAGAATGAAGCCAATTCCATTTTTTTTTCTTTATCTTCCCTTAATCCCTTCCTTCCCTCCCACCACCCTACAAGGAAGCATGAGGACATAACTTCGCGCGAAGTGAGAAAGGTATGGGAGCTGCAGATGAAAAGAAAATGCTAAAAGAATTGGCAAATAAGAATATGAAGTCCGACAGTTACGGTTTCCAAAATATTGAAAGTATAAAGGAACTGTGTCACAAAATAATCATAGTTTAAGTTAGTATGGAAGGAAACACAAATTAAAGTCTATATTTTTAATTTTGCTATAACTTATAAACCTTTATTGCACAAAATAAATAAAACATAGTTTCAGAAGAAACATTTAATTTAATTTTTAATACACATTGTTGTCTCAACAGTTATTAAATATTTGTCATTACCTTTAAGGAATTTGACTGGAAACTTTTTAGATGAAAAGTGAAATTCATAATCTAATATTTACGCAATTCCCATGAGAGATATTAAAAAACTGTTGAAATTGAAAATTAATCTAGAATATTTATCTACAGAATAAATATTTTATTTATTTTGGCCAAAAAGAATTTTTGCTGTAATAATAATTATTTCAAAAATACGTGCCTTTATTCGTTAACTTCCACCCTACATTAAAATTAACACCTGCCTCGGTGGCCGCGTGGTCTAACGCGCTACTCCCCGAGTACACTAAACTGCCGATGACAGGGAGATAGAGGTTTGAATCTCGGTCTGGTGAACTGAGGATGGTTTTTCCAAAATTGTTTTACATTCTTAATCCACGCAACGAGTACACTTCCTCTGAATATAATCTTCTTAATCCCTAAAAAAATTAGCGTAATTAGTATATAAGAGTATAACTCGAACAAGTAGTAAAAAGCGGTGCTAAAAATAAAAAATAAATTAAAATTAACACTTTCAAATAAACATTATAATTCGAAAGCAGCTTAACTTTAATGTAGTGTAATTGATTTAGTATTTTCTACTAAATTAAATCTTGGCAAAATAAGTTAAAATGAACACACTTTTATTTTCAAAATTTCTATTATTTTTATGCAAGTTTTACATTATAAATTAGGGCAAAATAAAACTCAAAATTTTTATTTATAGAATACTAACAGAACCCTCTTTTAAGCAACTAACGTAAATTACAATTGTCAAGAAATTATTTTTCAATGCGTTTCACCCGGGCTATCCGCAACTAGCTACGCTAATGTTTTGAAAATAAACGAAGTAATATTAAAGAAAATGTATCTACATTTGCAGGTATAGAGAGTAGGAAACCATCTTGGAAAAACAAGCCTAAGTATACCTAGCCGGTATTCAAATTTCAACCCCCTCGCGACCAATAAATCGCAATAAGTGATCTTTACATCAGGTTAACGTTCCCACCAATATGGATCACTTCTAGAATAAAATAATATGGGGAACATTTTTGCAGTTAAAAATAAGTTTGAAAATCCAACAAAAAAAAATGTCTTATAAACGAAGAATCCAAACAAAAGACACTTTATAACTTTAGACTTTATCTTAAACTTAAGAAATAAAAACATACAATTTTGCTTTTAAATTCTTTGGCAGATTATGCTCCGTTATAGCCCACGCGTTTTAGTTTACTTTGAAATATCAAATATGGATTTATGCAAGCTTGTATGTAATATCTAATATATTTTTATGTTTCATACTTTTGAAAAGAGTTAAAAAACTTTTGTTTTTTTTAGAACTTTTCATATTCTCCTGAGGCAGTAAATATTTTTCCGGTTGAGGTAAATTTTCCTGGCTCAGCCTGTCTAATTATATAAATAATAAACATTAAAATACTTATATACAACAAAATAATTAAGAGAGCTGTATATATTATACTAAATTATTAGAATATGAGAAAACGCAACTTTCAAGGTAGGCTCGAACCAACCATTATACTTTCTGAACAAATTATGTTAATTAACTTGAACGTAGTTGGACCAAAATTCTACTTACTGAATAGTTCTTTAGGGAACAAGAATTCAAGAGTTAGAGAATATAAAACCTAATTACCAACACTTACCTAATTACCAACACTTACCTCATGGGTTTTAATTTTTTTTAAGATAAAATTATCACTATAACCAGTAATAAGCATAAATATTATGTATATAATCCTAACTTTACTACTGTACGCAAATTGACTTTAAAAATAAAACTCTTATTTAACTCTGAGTTATTAATGGGCTACTTTTGAACATATTGAGTATACAGTACAAGACTTACAAACTGACTTAATTCTATAACAGACAAAGCAACCAATCCCTAGGCCATTCATTCATGACTGAAAAAGGGGGAGTCCCAGTTGCACAAACTATAAATATCTATGCCAAGGCACATGACTCAAAGAAAGACTTGTTACCGCCTATCTAAGGTGACGTACTTCTAAATTAATATTGTATCTTAGTTCTATTTATTGAGTTAATAAATGTTCAGCACATTTTTTTTATCACCGTGTCTTACTAACTGTTCAGCTTACACTCAAATTTGATAATTACTTTAATATGGTAGGTATGAGGAGGGAAGAATTATGGAGATAATCTACCCGCATTTGCATAGAAGGAAAGTGGGAGACCATTTAGAAAAAAACAAAAAACCACCCTAATTGGACCCGACCTGGATTCGAACCCCGATCCCCCACCACCAGTAGGCCATTCCAACAAGAAAGTAATATCTTATATTGTTCGGCCAATGAATCGCACCACATCTTACTATCCATCCCAATAATAATATCCGCATAATATACTGATCAGTCTTTATTATAAATATGTGATATTATCCACACAAGTAGACACGAGGACAAAGTCACTTGCCATGTGATTTTTTTTGTTTATGAACGGATGTTCATGGATTTAATCACAGATGGGTCACCTTTAAGTGTTTTTAGCTAAATTGTTTCTCACTCTCCCTCCAAGCAAATATATGTATATTGCTCCTTAAAATGGCCCATCCCTAATTCACATTAGTTTAAAAGTGTGGGAGACTAAATAAACAATGAGTCGAGGTGAGGAAAAATCGGTAAGAAACGGATACCAAAAAAAACCTCTACAAACCTTCATGATTAACAAATATATTTCCCAAACCAATTTCTATTTTAAAGAAAACTTTGATTTTAATTACTCGCATAAAGCGAAATAGTGATAGCACTGAAACCCCAAACTCGATGCAAATGATCTAATATACATTCTATTATTTTTACTCAAGATGGGGGAATCTTAATTACTTATAAAAGAGTCTAAGGGACTACTTTGTGACTATGGCCAACGTGTTCTCCGTCGTTCCACTTTTCTTCTTGTCACTAATTAAGTAAAAAGAGGGATTACTTTACTTAATAAGTTTGGGAGGGAGAATTTTCTTACCGTGGGAGTTTTATCGCAGCAAGTGGTCTTTGAAAGTCACAAAGTGTTATTTTGGCAACATCTGTTTGAACTAATTTGTTCTTTTTTTTTGTGCTCTGCACCTTACTACTCGTTCAAGCTATCCGCATATTTAACACTAATGGAGTATAGATGAGGAAGGTAATTTTCAGAGAAATTTCACCCGCATTTACGTGGAAGGAGAGTTGGAAACAATTTAGTTAAAACGAGCCCTCAACATATCTCAATTTCCTCGTCACTGGCAGCTTATTATATTGCGAGTATGACGCCTTAAACTATTCGACTACTTATGTATGTGGAAGTTTATTTAAAATAATGGATGTGTTCAAAACCAGATATTCTATTCACTTAATCTAAGGGTTAAGGTAGAGAAGGGTATAGCGGAGGAGAAATCCGTCAATTTGTCCGTTGAGATAACTTTTGAAAAATCACTTGTGTAAACCACACAATGCACGCTAGGCCGTTATTCGATGCCCAACCTCCCTGTCAACGTGCGGCAAGTGAAGTGTGAGTCTAACGCTTTAGACCACTCGGCCAACACTACGGGTAGTGAATTTATCCAACCAATGCCCTTAAGGGTGACTTTCAGCACATTAGTTATATAGCCACAGTTGGCTAATGGCTCTTGTTCAACTTTGCACTGATATATCGCAGCATATATGAACAAGTTGTTGTTTCGAAATAACAAAATTAATATAATTATTTTTTATCACCGCATCTCATTACCAGTTTGGGTTGTACCCTTTTGTTCTAATTACTCTAATGTGTTAGGGAAAGGGAAGTTTGATTTTACAGGAAGTGTACCTACATTTTGTGCAGGGAGATCGGAAACAATTTAGGAACATCTACACTTAGTACACCCAACTGGGATTGGAAGCCTGATCTCCCCGTCATCAGATGTCATGTCTATTTCGAGAGTTATTCCAGGGAGTAGATCACTCGACCACTAAAGTGGATTGTACAATTTTGGATTAAGAGACTTGAAAAAAATTAAGTATAAATATTCTTGAACATACTTATAACTATTATGATTTACTATCATTCTTTTATTGGAGACTATAAAAATAAGATGGTTGATTAAAAATGTATAGCTTCTAATTAACAATTTAACTATGAAACATTTATAGAGAAATAGATGAGTCGTAACTTAAGGCAAACTCTTTATGAAGAAGTGTGTCTAAATTGGAATGACAAGACTAGATTGTTTTCTTGCAACATCATTTAAATTACTTTTTAATTCAAACTGGTATAGTTTGAGTAAATATTAACAACCCATTAACAAGTAAATGAATGACTCTTTCAAAGTGTTAAATGAGTACATATAATTATAGTAGTTTTATTCGTAAATTTATCAGAGTTAAATAGCTTTATAAAACTTCTCACGCTCATTAACCATGGCCATCAACCACCTTGACTATAATTTTTCTTAAATTCTCTTGTGGATTCTTTAACTTTGCATCAAGGTAGTACTGTGAACCGTTTTCTAAACCAAAAAATAAAGTTACTAACCGATCATGACCAAACTTTGTTCTATTTTTAAAAAAATTAGCCACGGAATAAGTATACATCTCACAACAATGTCACTCAATAAGTCATATTCTCCACAACATCTACCTCTCTAAGCCAGTTTGGATAGAATTTACTATAAATATAAATGGAACGAAAAGAAAGTTTTTAAATAGTAGAAGAGATCTCCATATCTCGTATTAAGTTCAGTCATTTCTTAGTCAATAACCTTTCTACTCATACAGTTATTAATAGATTTCTACAATATATTTTTTAAATGCAATGGAAACCAGATTAAGAACTCACCACGATGAAACTAAGTCCTCCATCTCACATTAAAGTTAGTCAGTGAGCTATAATCTGCAATATGGATACGATTTTAAACATATTCAAACAAAATTTAGACCCGCTTCGGTGGCTGCACGATCTAAAGCGCTACTCTCACGGTAGACTAGACTGCCAATGACGGGGAGATCGAAGTTCGAATCCTGGTCATTTGTATTGTACTAAGAGTGTGTTTTTACTAAATGATTTTCCACTTAGTCTTCCATGCAAATGCGGGTGCACCTCTTCCAAATATGGCCCTCCTACTCCATAAAACCATTAGTATAGTTAGTAGATAAACGTATAACATCAAAAGGTAGTAAGTCGCGGTAGTAAATAAAAAAATCTTAGAATTCTGTGAGCTATATTTGAAACGGAGCATTACAACTGGGCCATGAGGCCGATTAGATCTTAATCACACAGGTGAACTGGGCCACATTCACTGACTAGGAGGATTTTAAAATATATAAATCTCTTAAAAGCTTAATAGCTTATTTGGAACACGCCCATAGGTGAATTGCGCCACGTTCACTTTCCAAAACATAGACAAATATTAATTTTATCTACTCCACCTTACTCTGCTTACAAGTAATACAAGACATAATTTTATATAGAAATTTTACTTGCTTTATTCAAGTTCGTCGTTGTTGGTAAACATTTGTAGGAATGCTAAACCATGTTAAGTTTTTTACAGATTTGCTGTCGGTAAACATTTGTAGGAAACTGCTTTTACAAACTGACACTTGGTTGTTAGGTTAGGTTAGGTTAGGTTCCTAGTTCACAGACCGCTCGCTCGCAGCGTGGCCGGACGGAATGACGTCATCCGCCTAGCAGTGCTGCGAACTGTACGGTGAGAGACGAGTTAGTTAAACGACAACTGAGGAGAGGTCAATCCCGAACCATACTAGAGCCTAAACTATTTTACCGATCGGACTGAAACTTCGTATTTAGGGTTTTCATAAGGTTATAGAGAAAGGTTTTTGGAACTATCCCTCTAACCCTAAAATTGAAGTGTAGTTTACTGAAGGAAAAAACAACAATAAATAGATATTTATCGGACACCCTCCTGGATTTGATACGTTTATAGCCTTATTGAAATTTTCGGTGTTGTGTTCTGGCGAGAGCTCCAGAAATCAAAAGGGGTTGTCTATAGTTTGTTTATATGTCTATGCACGACCTTGTCTCAACAGGTGTACGTGGCCCAATTGGAATGCACTTAATCAATTAAGTTGACATGTAGACGTGGCCCAGTAGTATTGTTGACGTGGCCCAGTTGTAATGTAGGATTAACGCCTCCCTTTTCAAACGGAGATCATAACTTGTTTACGTGGCCCAATTGTAATGCGCCCATTTGAAAGGACTTTGTTTATTTTATGATAAACTATAAATGTATAGTTTGGAGTAGGTTTTCCCCTTTAAGCATGAACTTGTAGAACGAATATCAAAATTTTAGATAGGCCTACTCCAACCAGGGTAGTATAAATTTTTTGCAGAACAAAAATTAAATAGCTAAAGCTATTATTTATGCTATTAGTGAGAATTACTCCATCTAGATATCATATTCTGAAAATTAATATATTATCGCACAATTCTAAGATAATAATTATGTGAAATCTAATTTGAGTAAAAATGCTTTGCTTGGTTTAAAAACTATAAGAGGAGGCAGGAAAGAATAAAGGCTTAAAATATAAGGCTTAGTAAGAAACTTGAGTAGTTTTAAAAAGTTTGCCAGTGTGGATGATATTAGTAATATCCTTATTGTAGCTTCTCAAAGTTAACCATCTGTAGGAAATAGAATATGGATTGAAAAGTGAATATGATGATGAGTATTTTGAGTCTAAGGGGGGAGGAGTAGTGAAGATACAGTGAAATGAGGGCAAAAAAAACCTTTTTTTGTAGAATATAATAATATTCTTTTATGTTGGTTATATAAAATGAAATGGAGTTTACTTATGAAAGGAAATGTCAATAGAAAGACTGTGATAGACTAGTACATAATGTTAATTTTATGGCTTTCTTTAGATATACTTTTTTAATATCTTAAGACATATTTACTAAGGTAAAGTTGGAGGAAGAAAATTGAGTTACAAGCCTAATTTTTTCTCAAAGAAACATCTTCTTACATTAATTTTTTATAAAAGAAAAAATCACCGGCCTATAAATGCGTCTATATACTAGTTTTATTATTTATGAGAAAGCTTAAATTTTAATTTTGTCGTTCCAATGAATCTTAATTAAAAACATATATAAATATAGTATATTTTATTTATTTTTATTTTGTAACCCTAATATAGAAAACATTAACAGGATTAATTTAACCGGATAGTGATTCTTGATTTCAAATAAATTGAGGATGAATTTATTTTAAAATAATTCCTAGTATACATCTCTTTGTACTTTTCTTTTATTTATTTTTTGCTTCGCATCTTACAACTTGTCTTGGCTCTACGCATTTAATGATAGCAATAAAATCTTAATAAATATAATTCTTCTATACGTGTGTATGTCACTGAACTCCTCCTAAACTGCTGGACCGATTTTGATGAAATTTTTTGTGTGTGTTTGAGTGAGTCCGTGGATGGTTTGGATTCACAATTGGACCCGGTANTGTAACCTCAAAATTTCACCCCCCAACCACCACCCCTCAATACTTATAATAATGGGTATAATATTAATAATTGACCGTTAAAAAAGCATATGTTCATCAATAATTGACCGTTAAAACCTTTTTGAAAAGTTCATGAATAATTGAACTTCTGAAAATAGTTCATAATTATGTTTGTTTTTCGATACAGCTGATATTTGTGGAGTTGTGGGCGAAATGCCAAAAATGAAAAGATGTTTTATTTTGTATGTTGTCTTGAAAAACACTGAATTTGTAATATTTGTGTTACTCGCTAATTGGAGTTCATTGTGAATTCGTAATTGTGATGATCACATCGTATTTGTTTTATTATCGAGATCAATTATGCCACCCAAACGAAAAGCCAACGTTCGGGCAGGACAACGTCTGTCGGGTCCGCTAGTTTAGTATAAAATAAATGAACCTAGTTATAATTGACATGAGATTGATAAACAATTTATTTAAAAAAAACCTTCAGTACAACCAAGTGTGATTCGACTCTCAACCTTTGATTAGTTGGCAAACTATGATACATAAGCCTGACATTTAGTCTTCTTGGTCACCAATATGTGTAATTATGGTTAATTCTCTATTTACAGTGAGTATTTTTTTTGCTCACATCACACATTTATATTTATATTAGCATAATGACCTGTTCTTCGTGCGGTAAAGCATAACCAAAAATACATCAAATTAGAACGCTCCACAGCTGGCTATCTGCTTTTTTGATAGTTCCTCCATGTACAGTACAATCCTGAGCTAGTTATGGGAATCACAAACCAAACATGGTATTTAATAAATCAAAATAAATTAAATGTCGATCTAAAATATTTTCATGTCCACATGATCATAAAATAAGATAAACGAACTTATTAAAATTGTTACAAAAATAACTTTGAAAAAAGAACATCAAAATTTATCATAGAGCATAAAAAATAATATAATTTGTTAAAGAAATATTTTGAATGGTAAGCATCATCATGGTTTTCGAGCTATGTAGCCATTATTTGTTCATTTATTTGTTATGTCTCTGCTAGATAGGTACTAATTTATCGTTTGATATTTTGTTTTGTTATCGCAACGCTAATAGATCTCCTTTAATATATTATTATAATATTTAGTTTTGGAATTGTTTACTTTTATACATACATTTTTTCGTCTGCTGGTACAAAATTCCAATTTTCTACCCTATCAAGAAGTTTTATTTTTCTAATAGTTATTTCCCATCCCCTATTTTTAAATTCCAAACTGTCAAGCTTTTATAATTATTATGGCGTGGTCCTTTAACAAACCTGGCCAATTTTATTTTATTCCCCTCTGAAAATATTTTATTATAATTTTAGAAAGATTTTTACTACAAACTGCCCACATCCTCTTCACACCCTTACTCAGTTCCCACATTTATATTTTGAAATTTCAAGATTTTTTTATTATCTTTATGCTTCATTTACGTGTTTGCAAAATTGTAATTTCAAAACACACATAAAAAAAAGCTATTAGTTTGTATCAATTTCGAGTTTTTCCATTACCAGGCGTCAATTTTGAAATTCGATACACTCAGACGTCATTCGGTTATCCGGGAATATCTATTGACTTATGTGGCAAACTTCAATTTTACTTCACACAAAAAAATATTTTTATATTATTTTTAGGAATCTTTTGCGGATCCGGCCTCCACATTTACTGCCTTTTCATTTTGAAATTTAAGGATCAGAACTTAGTGTTTGTTTGGGTTGATTTTAACGGTGCACATGAAATGCTGAACAATTCATCCGAGCTTGGTAATACCCTTACACGAACTGCGGGGTAAAAATTAAATTCCTAATGACTTTGTTCAAAATAGAACATGGAAATTAAGCTACGTTAGAATAGGTTAGGTTAGATTAGGTTAGGTTGGTGGTTAGGAGTTCAATGGGATTTCAGGTTGTTCTGCAATTCGTGTGGGCTCGCTGACACGTATACTTTGCTCCGCAATTTGAGTGCGCCCTATTTTAATACCCATCTGACAAATTTCAATCTTCTATCACACTGAAAAATAATGTATTATATTATTTTGGGAATTTTTGGGAATTTTCGGGAATTTCACCAGCACCTTATACAATCTGTAAATATTTATTTGACACTTATTTTGTGATTGAAGTAATCCCTCTACATTCCTGACAAATTTCAATTTTGCCTCACTTAAAAAAATTCCTTTTAATTAATACCCCTACCACTTACCTCTAATATTTTCCCTATTTAAAATCTTCTTTAGCCTTTTTATTGTTATTTGAAGGGGCTAGATGGTTATTGCAGTGAGCTTAGTTTGACCCCAACGGCATAAAATATGTATTTAACCAGATTGTGTTATTTTTATATATTTTTGCAATCAAATTTTACATCCATTACTATTTCCCACCTGTGGCCTGGGTCAGTTTTTTATTCAAGCCATATATTTTCCACTGCCAGCCTGCTAGGTCTGTCGTAGTTTCACATGCCTTATAATCTAACTTAAGACTAGGCCAGGCACAGCATCCAGTCCTCGGGCGTCAATTTATCAATGTGGAAGGGTAAACCCATATTTTCATCAATGATAAATTTTTCAGCCATGCCAGGAATAAAACCTGAGACCCTTATCTCAGTTGACAGATATGCTACCGACCGAGCTTAGGGCACAGACTCACCATCACAACTGGGCGTACTGAGGGTGGTTCTTCCAAGCGAATTATGTTACATTTGATCTCAAATACTATCTTCTTCAACCTTACTTAAGTTTTTTAGCATCGCATCCTCGTACCCAGTTGGACTATACGCATCCCTAATTCATTAGTGTAATGTTTTTATTTATTGATCCCAGCGTCTTACTACGCCCATGTATTAATTACACTAGTGGTTTAGGGATTAGGGAGATTTAATTGAGAAGAAGTTCACCTGCGTTAGCGTGGAAGGAGAGTGGAAAACCATTTAAGAAAAGCCTCCCTCAATGCAACCGACTGTGATCGAACCCCGATCTCACCGTCTTCAGCAGTATAGTCCAACACGAGAGTAGCGCACTAGACCACGTGGCCACCAAAGCGGGTTTTAATGTAACTAAGTGCGGATAGCGCGGACGAGTAAAGACGTAAATCAAAATATAAAATCCTCTATTTAAAGACGATTTTTTTTTAGTTCGTGTTATACGCATATGTACTAATTACTATAATGTGCTATGGATGATTAAGGTAGAATTTTGAGGATGTGTACCCACATTTGCGTGGAGGGATAGTGTAAAACTATTTAAGAAAACCACCCTCAGTACACTCAAAAAGGGATTTAAATTCATATAACCCCATCATCGACAGTATATTCTAATGCGAGAATGAAGCCTTAGACCATTGGTTCACATCTGGTGTTCCGTGAGCTGGTTGCAAGTTTTCCGCCGGTTAAAGAAGCCACATGACAACAGTTCCGTGTGATTTTATCTACTATGATCCTAACAACTGAAGACTGCTACGAGCGTTAACTTCTAAACCAATATAATATCATATTCTTTAAATTGAAAAATTACACCTGAGCACGGGAATTGAACCCGGGACTTGGCTTAGTAGGCCAATGATCTGAACACTGAGCTATCCAGGAATCATTCCATATAGTGAAACATTCTTCACTTATATTCTAAGGCAAAGTCTGTGGTGGACATGTGGAAATCGTCAGTTACATATGTGTGATCGATTGATTTCATAATAAATAACGCACCCACCATCGACTCGCTAGTTGGCTTTATGCAATCCAATGTACAGTGACAATTGTACGAATGTGCATATCATGATGGATTAAATAGCTAAGCTAATATATCTAAATATTATATTCTTTAAATTGAAAAATGACACCAGTATAAGGGTGTTCCGCCCATTTTTCTTATAATCAAAAGGGTTCGGTCACTTCCGAAAGGTTAAGAACCACTGAATTAGACCATCCAACAACCAAAGCGTGATTTTTAAGAATAAAAAATGCATCGTCTCTATAATAAATTATGTTATTAAAGCTGAGAGTAAGTCTTTTAATACTCGAATGAGTCTATTATCTGATAGCATTACTGATATTAAAACTAACTACTACCATTATAACAAGATCTAATATGGCAAACAATGTAATGTATAATTTATTCTCTCAGTTTGACAATGATTATAGTCTATCAGCACTACACTCTCAAGGTCAATTCGATAATCATTAGTTGTGTCACGGGAAGTAAAATGGCTTCATTAACCGCTGGTTGCATATTTTCCCATGACCTACTTTCGGTCTAATATCGTATGTAAATCACCATCAAAGAGGACTATTGTTGGACCTCTTTTATTCTACGTGAGGGTTGAGAAAGGAAGAGAGTAAAGGGGAGAGTATCGATTTCAGAATAATGTTTTCAAGTGGGGTTTTGAATCTTGGAGGGTAACAAGCCGTGAGGTCGGTGTTTTAAATTCAAAATGTCAAACCGATTTTATCAAAACTTGGTCAGTCTCTTTTCTATGTAATAGCCTACATCAATAGACACGTGGATTAAAAGTCAAGCTCATCTAGTCTCGTTAACCGATGACGGGGACTCAATATTTGAGTCCGGGCTGGTGGAAGGATATTGAAGGATTTTTCCTAAACTGTTTCTCATTCTCTATCCATACATATGTGAGAATGTTTGATCTAAATTTAATCTTTCTCGTCCTTACAACATCACCGTAGTTAGATAATGTGGATTAGCTTACCGGACTGTACAAAAATAAAATAGTACCTAACAATATAGATGTTTAGTTTTAGTGGGATATTATTCACGTATAATGTTTTAGCTTAGTTTAGTTTTTAGTTTGGTTTGGTTAACTTACTTATTTATTTATTTATTTAGCACCGCGTCTTATTATACCTTCGGGTTGTACACTTATGCACTAATTACGTTAGTGGGTTAGGCATTGGGGAAGATTGAATTTAGAGGAAGTGAACTTGTATTTGGGTGGAGGGAGGGTTGAAAAACATTTAGAGAGACTATCCTCAGTTCACTCGACTGAGATTCGAACCTTGATATCCCCGTCCTCGCCAGTCTAGCTCAATAGCGTGTTAGCTAACTATGCCACCGAGGCAGGTTTGGTTAAGTTGATTTGTTGGTAGCTTTGAGCTCTCGTGACAGTTGAAAAGTTATTAGAAATTATTATGAATTTATTTTCTTTAGAAATATTTCTGTCAATGTAACAAATTATATTTTCAAGGAGGATTGATGAATAAAATTGAGTATTTTTAAGAATTTCGAAAAAACTCTTACGAAACAATTAGGGCAAAGATGCCAAATAAAACATTTCAGTAAACTCATAAATATCTCCATACATAAAAAAAATACCCTATTCCAATGGGAACAAGCCTAACATTTATTAATTATGACAGTTATCTAAAAGATGCAAGGCTAAAATATAGTTTATAAATATAAACACGTAGTCAATTTATTTAGTAAGTTAGTATTTTATTCAAGATATACATTTGTCAAGATAGATTAGTTTATTTAGATTTATTTTTCAGCTATTCTCAGTACCCGTTGGTACATTGGTTGGTGCATTAATCACGCTATTGGAATAGAGATGTTTAGGTAGATATTTAGAGGAAGTGTACAAGCATTTTCATGGTGAGAGTGTGGTAAACCATTTAGGAAAATCAACCCTTAGTACACCCAACCGAGATTATATTCCTGACCTTCTAATACAGTCTAACACCATAGTAACGTGCTAGACAGTGCAACCACCGATGCGGGTTTTATTTCGATAAAATCTGCATATCTGGAAAGGTGGCTTAGATTTATGTTAACAGGGAGGTCGACTCTTTAATATCGGCCGGGTTTACTAAGGGTTATATTTCCAAAATCAAGGTTGCTACTAAGTTCATACTGACTAATTCCATGGGTTTTCTAGTTTATCCAAAAGAAGTACCAATTTTCCAGGCAGATTGTATTGAAGAAAATTGAAATAAAATTTCAGTTTTCATCGAAATGACTAGTATGAAATCATGTAACTTAGCCGAATTATTTAAGATTGATGGAGAAATATATTCTGTCACTTCACAGCCCTTGTTTAAAGGGGTAGTAAGACATTTCTGAACAAGCGTAGTTGATTCTTCAGTTCATTTTATCATCCGTACATAAACCTATTATTTTAAGCTTTCAGTTAAATGTCCCAAATTAACAAATATTCCAGTATTTTTTACTGGATTTTGTTCCCTGTGTTTTCCCACTTTTTTCCAAACACGAAATAAAATTACTTGTGTTTTTCCGGCTCTTTCGTTTTTTCAGGTGAGTGGAAACCGTGCTGAATGGTTCTCCACACTCTCGCTTTAAGTATATGCAGGTATAGTCCCTATAAGATCGACTCTCCTCGTACATACATTATTAGTGTAATTAAATACAGATATGGAGAAATCTTATTTATCAATCAATTAATTGTATATTTCGATTACTCTAAAAAGTAGCAATCTTACTTTGATGGATCATATTATGACCCTATCTTATAAGTTATACCATAGCAGAATAACCCAAATTAAGGTTGCTACCTATTAGAGTTGACAAATTGTAGGTTTAACGTCAATTTTCTGAGCACATACAAGCAGGCATCTAAGTTTGATTTCATTCAGTTGTTATTAGGCGTATCAATTCCAAATCACATGTTTGGACAATGTTGACACCTATGAGTAGTGTTGATTCGTAGAAATCTTTAGGTTATTAAAATGTTTTTTTCAGTGACCGAAGGAATTATTTAACCGAAGAAAACTTTGAGTTTAGTGAGCTACACATTTTTATCTCGAAGTATTTGTGACGTAGCAACAAATTAAGAAAATTCTAAGTTTTATTCGATGGGTTTAAAATATTTACCATTAAAACAAAATTTACATATTTTCATATAAACCTAAAAATATTCAAGTTTTTCACAGAATTTTTTTTTAATTCAAATATTTTTTAAATCATCTACCACCTATGTGGTTTGTTTACAAAATTGGTACGTGGGTATTTTTCTGTTTGGATTTATATTAAAAAATTCCGTAGAAGCATATGTGTATCGTAATTGGGAAACAAGAAAAATATAATTTTGTTAATCAATCAACGCTATCCTGGGGAAAATAGTAGATCCAGTGTTCATACTCGTCAGCGGAAGAGAGGGAGTTGGACATAATCAGGTAAACAAACGGTCTCGCTGGGTGTGCTTCGCATTTTCTTCCCTAGCTTGTAATGTTGTATTTAATTGTTCATTTATTTGAGGAATTTAACTTGCACTTTCTGAACCGATTGATCATATAAGCAAACTATAATGTCTATGAGCGAGAGCGAAATTACCTACACATTTGGTCGGGAGAGGTATTTTCACATAATATCCAGGTTTATTTTACCTGCTACTTACAATTGACTTTAGACTGCGAAGGAAGCTGTGCTACAGATTTTTATCGCTCAAGATAAATCCATCGACCCCGATTGGATTTGAACCCACGAAAGTCGGGTCCTGAGGCGAGCATCTTACCCCAAGACCACCGAGGTCGACATAATGTTTTATATTGGCGCTTAAGGGCACCTTTTTGACGAATAGCACCACTTTTTGCGGCAGCACCTAGTGATGAAGCCGGCTACTCAGACTGGAGAGAGCACTACTTTACTATTACTGTGCGTGCGTGCGTGTGCCTTTGTTTGTAAACCTCCATTTATCTCCAGTATTTGCAAAACGGAAGCAATTTTTTGAAGAGCTGCAAAGTGGCCTTGTCTGAAGGTGCTCTTATGTGTTACACTGGTTAAAGCACTTAGGGGCGTTAAGTTAAGATGCAGCCCGCAAAATAGCTTCAAACTCACCAACTAGGCAATGTCTAATGGCTAAAATAAAATCTAGTATATCTTAGCTTTAGCATACAACAATATCTCATCAAAATTAATATGATTTGAATTATATATATATATATATATTGTTTTTAGCAGCGCGTCTTAGGTCTACTATCCATTCAAGTTAAACATTAATGTACTAATTACGCTAATAGTTTTAGGGATTATGAAGACTATATTTATACAAAGTGTACCCGTATTTTCTTGGAAGGAGAGTGTAGAACCATATTGGGGAAACACCCAACCTAGATTCAAACCTCGATCTCCCCGTCATTGGCAGTCTAGTCCACTGCGAGAGTAGCGCGTTAGACCATTCAGCCACAGAGAGAGGTAAAAACGATATACAATAAAATGCAAGTTTTCGTAACGTTTAAAGATTAATGTTTGTTCGCCACCATTAGTGTGACATTTGATATAGTGATTGAATTGGATCCAATTATAATAATAAAAAAAGGGATGATGTCTTATTTTAGAAATTAAAATTTCTAATGTTTTATAGTTTTTTTATTTTAAGTGACTAAACAGTTTTTTGCTAGATATTTCACACGTTGTAGATTTTGATTTAAAATCTCTACTATTACGTCATATACATGACAATTCCCGACACGTGAGATTTAGAACACGTATTAAGATATTATCGACTCTACCTACACGGGTCCTCGTCAGGAAGGAAAGTGAGTAGATGCGTACCCTGAAGGGGTATATCTAGCGACATATCCTTCTCGAAACTTCTTAGAGAAAAAAAGGTGCGGTCATCCAGGTGTGTTTCTGTTTACAAAACTGCATTGGCTTTTCAAACAAAGACGTAGAAAGATGTCGCCATACCTTGCAACTTAGCAACATAAAACAAATAAATCCTACTACCCGCTTTCAGTTATAATGTAGTGATTTTGAATCCAAATGCGAATAATAAATTATTGGAATGTATAATACCATATCATTACATGTTAAAAACCAATATGCTTCACAACTAATTTGAAACTGATATTTTTCTGTGCCTCTATTTATTTGGCACATAGTTACTAGACATAAACATTTAATAAGAGTAAAGCTTCAGAATTTACGCACACAGAAATAACATTTTTGTTCTTAAATTTTGAATAAGGCACGATATATGTTTAATATTTGGTATTGTAATTATTAAAAATATTTAATAAACAGACTAATACTTCTCGTACATTAATATGTTTGAAGACAAATACTAAAAATACGACTAAACATGATAAATACATTTATTTACAGGAAAATATGATGGAGATTTTTAAAAAGTTAGTTTTCATCCTGTTCATTTACAGTGGATGTGCATACTCTCCACACTCAGGTTTGAGTGGAAAACCTTCTATTATCAGTAATATTATCCAGTTTCCAGTAGTGAGAAGCAAAGTTGAAGCAAAGTTGAAGCAGCGCCTCTGGCGGTTCTGCGTAGAATCTCTAAGGATACAAAATCAAGAGAGGTAAATCAGGTGCGAGGGAAGGGCTTTTAATTATGCGCGAAAATGGTTCCCAGTTAACATGACTATATTATGACAGCTAGAGAAGATCGAGTTGGAGGGGGTTACCCGTACTCCAGAGGAAGAAGATGACTCACACGTTTGAAAGTGGGGAAACTTGGAGATATTTATCACACGCAATTTGACGACACTTTATTCGTAACCAGTGGCTACACGGTCTAAGGCATCAGTCTAACAATATGACTGTGCTGGCTGTGATAAATTAAATGAGGTTCAAATCTCAGTCAGGTGTACTGAGAATGGATTTTCCTAAATGGTTTTCCATTCTCACTCCACGCAAATGTGGGTACACTTCCTCTGAATATAACCTTACCAATCCCTTAAACCATCAGCGTAATTAGTACATCAGAGTATAACCCAACCGGGTAGTAAGACGCGGTGCTAAAATAAAATAAATAATTACACATCTAATTTTAGGCTCTGAACGCAAATGAGGGTGCATTACTACTAAACAATTTTCCCCATCTATAGCCCATAATTAATTCATTAAATAAATTTGGCGTTAGTTTACCGATGATTGAGTTTTGAAAATTAAAAATATTTCGATTTTGTTTAAAATTTATATCTCTTAATTTTTTACATGATATATAACACTTTGTACTGGTTTATTTTTGGTAGGAAAATTGATTTAATGGCAGTATTCTTTTGATTATTCTTTTTTGAATTAAATTTTTTTTAATAACTTTAACGATTTTGTTCTAAATAGGTATCTGGGCCAAGTTATACATGTAAAATAAAAACGTTATGTTTGTTTATCTCAAGTAAGTTATTTTAAGGGAAGTTTACTGATGACTGATTTTTGAAAATTGTATTACAAAGTATTATAGACTATTTGAGAATGTATTTAAGATTGTGTCGTAAAATTTATTTCTGGTAGTGCAACTGGAGGATAAACTAGGTTTGAAACAAATCGATGATAGTATGATAGCTTGGTGTTTAATTTATTGGTATCTAGGGTGTTTAACATGCGATATCTGAATCAAATTATTATATCAACACACGACTTACAAACTACCTCTTAATTCAAGAAGAGAGACAACGCACAGGCTCCCCGGTCGTTAACTCATGAGTGTGAGAGGGTGAACTCCATTTTAACCAATTATACGTTGTTGTTTTTTTAACTATGCCAGGAATCAAACTCGAAATCCTTAGCTTCAAAGGCAAACGAGCTATGGACTGAACCAAGGGATAGTAGTAAGGTACTTTAGTGCAACCTCGTTCTTCCATGACTACAGTGTCAATATGAGTCATGTGAAGATTGACATTTAACTGCTGGGGAGATCAAGTCATTATTACGCCCACTCAGAGTGGAGCATTCGCCGGTTGATTGATCCAATTAAACTGAAACCAGGCCATAACAAATAAACAGCCCCATTAAGTGTTCACAACTAAGCTGCTCTTATATTCATGCATAGTGCATTGATAATAGCAAATAGTGCATAGCACGTAGTGTACAAGAAGTTGAAACACATTATTATTATGATACATTTTATAATCGATATGCGTTATGGATTGAGTTAATCAAATACAACACAAGAACTTGACTTTATCAGCCAATGAGAATGCGAGACGATACTTCCAGCCAATCAAATCTCAGTTAACATATCAGGCAAAAAATATCTTCTGTTCATGTTTGAAATGTCTGGTGGTAGCCATACTTATCCGCTAAAAAAAAAGAATTTTATTTGTATTAGCTTCAATGACTAGGATTTTAAATATGATTGAAAATAAAGGGGGAGTATATTATTTTGGATTATGTTACTGGTAGTATTTCTACCATAATATTCATGACGGTAATAGTATCAGAACCAAACAAAAATTAAAATTTGATTTAATTATTTAGGCACCACTAAATTAGGTAGGTATTATATTTCAAAAGATACGGTTTAGTGAATGTTGTTTTTCAAGTGAAGTATTTTTAAGGACCTTATCTAGAAATCAAAGAGATTAGGTCTTTTTTTAATAATAAAAACTATCTATTTAAAAAGTCCTTTAATCACCACGTTTCATAATAAGCCGTTGTATTTTATTATTATTTGTGTACTGTACGTTTAAAGTGTAACATATATTTCATATTAACGCTAACAGGCTTCATGAGTTCTAGCTAATTGCATACTGAAGCGTCACTTGATCCCACTTTCTAAACTAAGGGCAAAATATATATTGAATTTTGTTAGTATTTACGATCCTTAAAAACTAATAGTAAAGAATAGGACCAAATTTAATAGATCTTCGCGAATAAAATTGCAATTTTAAAGGGACAGTGAAAGCAACCTTGTCCGATTTCTTTTTAAAAAAGAAAATCAACCAAAGGGACGTAGTCAAGGGTAGCAAAAAGCCCTCATGGCAACCATTGGAAAAACATTTGCGAAAACGCTATAAAAACAAAGTGGACGTGTGTTAAACATTCGTGCAGTCAAAGAGTTGCAGCAATAAATTAATCATAAATATTAATTTGTGATCTTTAATTTAAATCAAACCCAGACTAATCGTTGATAGGGAACGTGATACTACCTAACACCCGAACACAATATATTTAAATATTTAAATCTAGCGTTGAGATATAAACTAATGTACGTGAATCAAGGGCGATCAGGCCATTATACTAATCCGGTCAGGATCCAATCCAAGGACACCGGGACGCATACGACCGTGTGCCGTTAGACTCTATGCACTAATCACCGTTAGTTATGCCTTTTGTATCAATATTGTATTCTTAGGTAAAACTAGAGGCTAAGTTCACAGAGAAAGGGACTTAGAGTGATAAGTGTCATCACACTTATCTAAGTTTGTGAGCGGAAGAAACCAACACATTGAATCAATTTGGGGTTTGATCCAGGGGCGGCAGAAATACGCAGAGCTTTATCTAAAGTGACCCACAAGTTGCTATGTCAATCTAATAATAACATGATTTTAAATATTATTTAAAACATCAGGCCAACAATATATTAATTATTAATAGCGTTGATGTGGAAATATTAATATTGGTGATCTGTTTGTTACAGGCAAAGTTCATTAAATAACGGTTAAATCTGTATTAAATAATATTTTGGGGATAAGAGACTACACCCATTAAGGGTGATGCCATATATTTTATATGTTTTATCTTATGTAATAATGCACGTTTTTAGTACTTATTCTTTAAAGTCAATTTTATTAGAGAGTTCTGAAAAGTTAAAACAAATGCCGAAGAGAGTAGATGTGGAAACAGCCAGTACCGTTACAAAAAACGCTCGTGTAATTCTCCAGCAGAAACAAAGAGTTTAACTTTATTCTTACGGTGATAATAGCTGTTGAATATCTGTAGAGGGTGTCCTGGAAATTAATGACAACTTTTCCTATTTATTTAAAAAGTTTATTATCTAATGCCGCTATGTTCATGACAAATATTCAATATCTGTTGATATCACCGTGTGGAGAAAATTAAACTTTATGTTTCCACTGGAGCAATATTTAGTTTATTTTAGTATTAAAATAAAAATTGCTAAAAAATACTGCAAAAACACTGGCCTTACACTGCTGCCTTAAGGGCATGGAATTTATCCAGAGCGAAATGATGCTCGCCAATAGCCATGACAGTTTACAAGCCGGTGTATATTATTGCACAAATGGTGGCAAAATAATCTATTATAGGGCAACAGTGTAATCTTGATGTAGCTCATAGTAAATAAATGGTACGGCGCACCGCACAGACTTTCTCTCTCTTTCTATAAACTCGTAAGATTTCTGAACGGAATAATGTACATTGTATCATCACCACTCCACATAAGAGCACGCATAAAATAATATACAATGCTATATAATCAATGAGAAAAGAGGCGCATCTTTGTCCACCTAAGAGCATTTCAAACAGTTTAATGTCTTCCACAAGGGTCAACACTTCGTATTAAAATTTCGATTTCTGGTTAAAATTTTAACATTTTATAAGGTGTTGCAGATCTTCAAGTCATCGCATTGATATTTAATTATTCATTTATACATTTTGACCAATAAAAAATGTAAATATTGACTATTGAGTCTAAAATGGAGATAGATCATTGCT
>CABFWB010000428.1:178402-234595 GCA_902151455.1 Timema bartmani | reverse complement strand
ATTTCACGACACAATTTTTCTTCCATTCTTCCCCTTTTACCGTATAGCGGAAAACCAATAAACGAAACAGTTTTAAACACAAACGTTGTCATCATTAATTTGCTAAGCAATGAACGTGCATTGATTGATGGCCATGTGTATTGAGGGGCGAAGGGGGTTGAGGTCAAAGTGGGAGGATACCGTCACCTGCGTTGATGGATTGCGATACTTAAAAAATGAGCTAATAATAATAATATATGACAAATTTTCTGAGTATATCTTCTCTGCGCATGTAGGTGTGGATCCTTATAAAGGTAGTCAGTCAGTCACTAGAATCCTGAAGGCCTCAACGTTACTTTAGTTCTTTTTTCTGGCTCTCGACACCTCGCAAGGTAATTATTGTGATCGTCAAAATAGTTTTACTTGAGATTTTGTTAAATGTCGACGTTTCATGACCCCCTGAAACCAAGGTAAGTGGTAAAGAACGCTGCATGGACCTTCTCACTCCAATGTTTAAAATTGGAGATATTTACTCAAAAATCGTAATATATGTAAAACGAAATCATATACACTAGCAAACTCGAGAAAAAATTGTGTTATATTTACGTTAAGTATTTTATTACTGCCGGAATTAAATTTTATTATTTTCTTTTTAAAGAATTAAAGTCCTCACTAATATATTTGGACCCAAAAAAAGATCGATATCGGGTTCACAAGCTTAAATACTTCGTATTAAAATTTCAATTCCTGGTTAGAATTTTTGACATTTTATTAGGAGCTGGACATCTATTATCACAATTTTATTAAATGTCTTATTTATAAATTTAGACTAATAATAAAGGTAAATATTAACTATTGAGTCTAAAATGATAGATATATTATTGCTGTACAAACATTTCCTCTAAGAGGTTTAAAGAAAGAGAACATACACTTTTTGAGAGACTTAATTATCTACTTACTCTATGGAATTAGAGAATTATTGCGATAAAACTTAAGTAGTATTTCAGTACAACTAAAGATCACAAAATTGTATCAATATATTTGCAAATATCTCTGAAACTATTGGTTTTATAAAGATAATTATAAATCAAATAAAGATTTTATTCTTAATAGTACTACAATTTTTCAATTATAAGTCATTTAGTCTCTTAAATAGTTGCGAAAAATAAGGAAATTTCCGCTTCTGTAAAATACCCTAAAAGTTATTTTCATAGGAAAATGAAAATAGCCATTTTGTTTATAATCTTAATCAACGACTAGATAATAATTTTAATCAAAATCAAGAGCATTGGGAAATGGGGAGTTGGAAACGCGCAGAACAAATAATATGTTCCCGTAACTGTGTATATTATTTCATTTATTCTCTTTGGTGAAATGTAATGTTCTTTTTTTCCTTAATGTTTCCATAACAACGTTTATTATTTCGTTTAAATTATATTACAAATTATAATTATAATAATTTAAATAAATGAGTGTGAAATAGTCTGTTTGTGGTGCACCGTACTTTAAAAAAAATACATTTATGGAATGAAATTTGTATCACTGGCATTGAAAGAATGGTATCTTTAGAGGTCGCTTTCAATAAAAATAGTATTATTTTATAATTGGGCTTCTCTTTCTATTATTTAAATGTGTTTCTTAAAAAACAATTTCACATAATAACCGTAGTTGGTTTAAAACGATTGTTTTTTCTGAATCTATTATAACAAATTAGCTTTCTTCGTCAGTGTTGTAAATGTACATTCCGAGGCCTGTACCAATGCTATATTATATTAGCTGCACCGTAGTGGAAACAAGCAAATAATGCTATCAGCCTTCTAAGGTAAATAAAGTAAATTTACCACAGTAAATCAGGTCAAAAATTAATAAGAGTTAAATGTTTTTTGTTGAGAAAAATATTGAAGAATCAAGACCTTGGTTGTTTACCAAAACCCCTTTATTTCAACGTAACAAAAATTTAAGAAAGCCTATTTTTTTAAACGTCAAGTTTGGATATATTTTTAACAAAGTATTATAAAGCATAAAGTCTAGATCATTCGAAAATAGAAGCGGGTTAAATTCTGTATTGAGCTTATTGTTAAAATATAAATTACCCACCTCGGTGGCTGCATGGCTTAACACGCCACTCTCGCGTTAGACTAGATTGTCCAAGAAAGGAAGATCGGGTTTTGATCCCAGTCGGGTGCACTGAGGGTGGGTTTCCCTAAATGGTTTTTCACTCTCCTTCCACACAAATGTGGATACACTTCCTTAAAATTAACCCTCTTTAATCCTTACTTAACACATATGTGTGATTGTTACATAGGTATATAACCCGAAAGAGTCGTAAGACGTGGTGCTCTTTCTCTCTCTCTATATATATATATATATAACTTCTTGAACTCACTCACAAGAGGCCATATAATAATTGGCTCCCAGTTTAATAAAATTTTGCGAATCACCCCTCCTAATTCCCTCCTAATTCCCTCCTAATTCCCTCCTAATTCCCTCCTAATTCTATAACCACAACCCTCTTCCTCTTTTAAATCCAGGCATTGTATTAGTAAAAAAAAAACACGCAACTTTGACTAATTTGTTTCCAAGTTAAATTTGCTTTAAGGCGTAAGTATGCGACCATCTTTTTTTGTATTAATTCCATGGAGTCAGCTGCAATCGAACAGCAACGAACGAGTTACCGTGACTCTATTATACTCAAGATTATTATATTGCAATGAGGCAAAAGGGAGGATCCAATGAGAAGAGGACAGCAGGGAGAGTTGTTCTATAGGTGTGTAAGAGACCTGCTATGGAGAGTTGTTCTATAGGAGGGTAAGAGACCTGCTATGGAGAAGAGAAGTGCCCTTGGAGTGTAAGGAAGTGTTCTACAGAGCGTACTTTGTACCCATCGTCACACATGCAACAGAAACCTAAACATTACATTTAAGAGAGATAATGAAAGTGGAGAGCATGGGAATTAATTTTGTGAGGAGCATGTTAGCTGTCGCGAGGGTAAACAAGATTAGGAATCAAGTTATCCGGGTAAGAGTAGGAGTACAGGGAATACATGAGATGATAGAGGAAGCAACACTGAGATGTTATGGGCATATAATGAGGATTAAGAAGAACAGGATACCAAAGAAAATTATGGAAATGAAATATGTAGGGAAAATACACCAATGGAGACCAAGAAAGAGATGGTAAAAGCAGATAACAGAAAGTGTGCAAGTGATAGGAGAAAAATGGACGCAAATAAAGGAGAAAGAATGGTGGGAGGTAATAGGAAGATGGAGGCATTTTACTTAACTGTCCCGGCCACAGGCTATAACCAGTTGATGATGATGATGATGATGATTATTATTATTATTATTATTATTAATAATAATAATAATACGGAACGCATTGATAGGACCACAGACTAAACGTAAAGCTGAGCTACTCTATTTTTCCGGGGACGGGGATGTCCAGATTATAATCATAGCAGTGTGTACAAAGAGATGATTTCCCTACTAAATGTTTTATTCCACACTCCCTCCACGTAAATGGGTGTAAATTTCCTCTACATCCCACATTCTTCATCCCTAACTTATTAGTGTAAATAAATGCGAAGAGCCCGAACAGGTAAAAATATGTGGTGCAAAAATAAATAAAAGATTGCTATATGCTTCACTTTATTCACAAGTAGTCCAAGGAAGTTTAATTCCATCTATTTGGAGACGGAAGAAGACCGAATGAAACTAGCTGACGCTGCGATGTTTACGATCATCCAAAGAAGAACAAACTCAATGAATGCTTGAACAATGCAACGTCTTGCTTCTCCAATGTTTGTTTGTTTTAGACAGTAGAGAGGAGCATTTGTTCTTAGCATCGATTCCGTCATTGTTTTCCAAGAAAAAGATGATGTTCAAAGAGACGCTGGTTGGTATGTTTACTTTCTTTCGAAATCAGTTCTATCTCCTGAGATTTTTTTTAATTTGAGTTGAGTAGTAGGCTAGCCATAGATAGTTTGATGAACAGAGAGGTAGATTGATTTTTTTTAACATATCAACATTAATTATAAGTTTTCTTTATTTTTTAAATTTGATTAAAATGGGTGGGTTTCTTTACTGTCTTGCTTACCCTAGGCTGTAGGTATTTAACTATTCAAAACTTATTATTGGTGTGAAAAATAGCTTGAATAGAAATATTCTGAAACTATGATTTTTTTTAACAGAGCTTAATAATGGTTGACACAAAAATACATAAAAATAAACTTTATACAACAATATTACTTAAAATCAAATAATCACCATAAACTCGAATTGACTATAAATAATTCATGTCATATAATGTTCCAATTTTAACCCACTTAAATTGTATTTTGTTCAAATCACTGAATTTCTATGGATGCAGTTATTCTTCTAAATAACTTATATTTATAAAAGAAACGAGACCGAAAATAAAATATAAGAGATGTTTATTCATTTCAGAATTGGAGAACTGAAAATCCCATTCAAGGTTTTTAATATTTCTTCTTCTAATTTTGGCTTCATTTCTTCCCTCTGATGAATAAATGGAATCAAGGTCCAAGGTTTCAAAGACAAATAATTTATTACTTTTCTACTAAGTGCTCTTGTGCCCCCCCTCCACTCTCCTTATCAAACCTAACCCCCTATTCCCCCCAACTTTCCATGAAGCTAATTTTGCGTAGCATCCAAGGTAAGAGAGCCATACAGTGATATTGTTTGACTTTATTTCGGTCCCGCGCAGGAAATTAAAGTACGCCCCAGTGTTTTCTCTTTGGTTCTCATCTGAAATCTTTTCATCTTCTTTGCTTTCTCATTCACTTTTAGCGTCCCTTTTATGTCGGTAATGCTTACAGTACACCGGAGTCCTGCCATAGAGAAAAACTCTTAAATGAATACTTTTTATGTTGATTAAAAGAAGCCTCACAGTGGACATACTCTTGCAGAAGAAACACAAGACAAGAGGCCTATTGAATCAAAGACGGCTTCCGGGGGTGAGGGGTAAGAACACACACACCCTCCTTCCATAACACAGCCGTATTAAAAGAAACGGTCGGAACCATCTTGAGGTAAATTAATGTTGGGGCTTCATGGTACTGCTTCTTTTCTTATATATATTAAAAAAAAAATAGTACAAGGGACGCCAAAATTTGGGCGAAAAAAATAGGTTTCTTAGAACAGCGTTTTATTACCCGTTTAGGTTATACTAATTAAGCTAATGTGCTAGGGATGGAGAAGGCTAACTTTAGAGGAAGTGTATCCGCGTTTGAGTGTAAGGAGAGTGAAAAACAATTTATTTGAAGCCACCTTAATTACACCCAACCGGAATTAGAACCCCGATCTGCCCATTATCGGTAGACCAGCCTAATGTAAGAGTCATACCTTAAGCCATGCACCAAAAATAATTGCTTGCGCTTCTTGTTCTATGTCATTAATACTTTTTTGTTTTTACTATGCATTTTAACATAAAAGTTAATCAAATGCTTAATCTAGGGGAATTTGATAACAAGTATGGTCAGGGGAAACGCACCCGCATTAGTGTAGAGAGCTGATGAGAAAACCATAGCAATATATGTGGAAAACCACCTACAATTAACCTAACCCAGATTTGAAACCTCAACTTCCTCTTCATCTCTATTCCATTCTACTGCGAGACTAACGCCTTAAAACATGTTACGACCTGTGTGAATAAAAGTAATCTTATTTTTTATGAATAGTTATTTGTAGATATAACACAAGTTTTATTATTTAGATTCGCAGCGCTGACATGGTAATCAGACTTGGTTTGCACTTGGTCACCGTTGACGGGGGGGTTGTTATTATTATTATTATTATTATTATTATTATTATTATTATTATTATTATTATTATTATTATTATTAATAATAATAATAATATTAGCACATCACTACCCGTCCAGGTTGTACGCACTTACGCTAATGTGTAATGGTAGGGTGATTGTGAGATGAAATGGAGGATCTACAGTTTAACGTGGAATCCGAACCACGGTGGAGGCCTGGCATTCCACACATTCACAAGTTGGGATTAATACACGTCTTTTCAGAGGTGAAGAAAGGGTTTGGTAATCAGATAAATCCGTGCTGGGACTGAGGATTGAGCCCCGGATGCCCAGCACAGAAGTCTGACACCTCACCCCTAAACCGCCAGGTCAAGACAGGGATAGTAAAGGTTCGAATCCCTACCCATTTATATTGTAAATGATTTTCTACTGTGATTTTCCTAGCCTCTTTCAATGTTAATGTGGGTTCATTTTTTAAGTTACCAACCTTATCTTATATACAACCTTGAAATAAGTGGTTTGTAACTCTTTGCTTGAACTTCATAAAAGAAATATCAACGAATTAGACTAAGGGGGGGAATCAAAGAAAACCCTGTGCTTAAATTATTAGAGCCTAAGATTTTAATCAAATGAAAAGATTCAGGAATAAATTAATAGTTTTAAAAAGAGATAACTTAGTTCTCGAAACAAAATAAAATCATAGTAACCAAAAACCCTCTCTATAGCAGACTTTTAATACTTTCAAATAATTATTATAATTAATGTATATACCTGATCTATAAAAGGAGAGTGTCTTGGTTATTAATAGTTGTTATAGTAAATTTTAAGGTGAGTTAAAAAATTGTTTTAACTATATCATAAATTACCCATTTACCTATGTTCATAGTTCAATATTAGGAAAAAACATAAAGATAAAAACTTTGTACTATCGCGTAATTTATATTTTTTATTCTTATTTAAATAATAGTCTCAAGTAGTGAATATAGTTCATATTTGAATTAAATGTTAAATATTTAACAATAATTCTAAACACTAATTTTATAGAAATTTCAGTAAACAGTTTGGTTTAACTCATCATGTTTACAAGATTGTATTAAATAAAAAAAATACAGACTCAGAAGGTTTTCTAAATAATCTTGAAAGTAAAACACTTTCTGAATGAAAATATGTTTTATATAAAATAAGTTTTTAACCCAACGGTGTGTTTTACTACTCGGCTAAGGGATGAAAGGAACGGTCAGAAAACTTGTGTGTTGAGGGTGCAGGGTTGGGGGGGCGTGAGGGGTGGTAGAAGTAAAGGGGAGATCAGAGTGTGGTTTATCTTCAAGGAGAAATTTCAAGAACTGTTGAGCCACCCACCATGTTTTTAAAGGGAACATCTCTAATAAGGGACACTAAGAATGTTTACTTTAGTATTTGAGTTCTAGATAAATAGAACGATAGAAGAAGTGGTGTGCTCTAAGTAAACTAAAGAAGTGCAAAATATAATATGTTTATAAATATATTTCACATTTTATCAAGGCCAAAATATATATCTAGTTCATGTGGACTACCAGTATACCATGTAAACCTAATATACCGTGACTAATGAAGCCTTATCTAGAACCGTACATTCAAAACCAAATGTATAATACCCACAGTCACTTCCCTTTTAATAATCACGTCCTGAATTCAAGGTCCCGACAGTTACGCACTTTAATCTTTAAAATGTAAATTATTTATTGGGAATTTTAGCCTAAGAGAGAAGAATAAATGGGAGTCGACAATGTTATAAGTTATTATAAATAATGTCATGTCTTGTATAAATCCACAAACGTGTTAAGAATTATCAAGACGCTCAGTCTGAGGTGAGGTGGTCATGTGTCACGTGTGGGTGATGAAAGACGTGTGTACACAAAGTTTTAGTTGGGAAACATGAAGATAAAAAATATCCCTTGATGGGTTTGCGGGAGGATAGTGTGAAATTGATTTGAAGGAGTTCTTTTTTTGTCAGGCTAGGGATTACATGGGTGTGTGTCAAGGATAGGATTGAATGGTGAGTTACGTTCTGGTGACCATGAACTCTCCAATTACCCGTTTAGGTGGCCACGTGGTCTAACGCGCTACTCTTGGCGTAGACAAGACTGCCTATGACGGGGAGATGGAGGTTCGAAGCTCGGTCGGATGCACTAAAGGCGGTTTTCTAAAATAGTTTTCAACCCTCCCTCCACGTAAATAAGGGAACACCTCCTATTAATATATAGCCTTCCTAATCCCTAAAGCCATTGGCGTAATTAGTACATAAGCGTATAACCCAGATGGGTAGTAAGACATAGTGTTAAAAAGACTCTCTCCAATTACTTAAGGCTAGAGATGTATGTATTTATTTACTGTAGGGAATAGTGGGGTGAAAAGTATTTTGTGGTGTGCAAGACTCATGCTTTGATTATTTATATATAATTAAATTAAGAGCATCGCTTAGCACGCGGGCTAAGGCGTCAATCTCGTCTGCTCTAACTTGCTGAGAGGTATGGGAAGTAGGACGGGGTGGTAAGGATTTGAATCCTGATTGGGTGTTCTGAGAATGGTTTTCCCATAATGGTGTTCCGCGCATCTACTGGTCAACATTTACACTAAAATTCTACCTTTCTCTTTCATATACTATAAGTGTAATTGTGTGGGTGGGACAGAATCATAAGTAAGACGTAGTTTTATTTTAGTACCACGTCTTACTACCCGTTTGGTTTCTACGCCTATGTACTAATAACTATAATGTTAGGGATTAGGAAGGTTTAATCTATAGGAAGTGTACCCTCATTTTCATGGAGGGAGAGTGGAAAACCATTTAAGAAAATCTACTCTCAGTGCACCCGACCGAGATCTAACCTCAATCTCCATGTATTCGGCAGTCTAGTTTGCCGCGAGAGTACCGCGTTAAACCACGCTGCCGCCGAAGCCGGTAAGTAAGACGTAGTTAAAGTGTTGTCTGTCCTCCATTGGTCCGGGTCTTACCTATATGCATGGCC
The DNA here is from genome assembly GCA_902151455.1 of Timema bartmani. Classification (NCBI taxonomy): domain Eukaryota; kingdom Metazoa; phylum Arthropoda; class Insecta; order Phasmatodea; family Timematidae; genus Timema; species Timema bartmani. The sequence goes on along the minus strand of CABFWB010000428.1, from coordinate 225,830 downwards.
ATCTTTAGTTATAGGCCAGAGTGTTAAATGTGGCAACTCCGCTTGTAGTGACGTCATGAGGCCTAACAATCTGCTGGCTCTTACGGAGAATTGTGTGAATATTTACAGTTTTCTTTCATTTAAAAACTGATGAGACACTTCAAACTATACTGACAGTTAATCTAAATATTTTTTACGTATATCATTAAGTAAAAATACTTTAGAGGTTGAAAAATACAACAAATAAACATGTAAATAATAGTTTTAAAATAATATTTTCAAGGAAAGGATAATGTACCGTTCACAAACATGATTTAAATATTATGATGAAAATTAAAAAAAGGGCACTAGCTCGAGGCCTAGAAAGTGAATTTATTGTTGTACCAATTCTAAGGTCCGGGGTTCATTTCTCATGTTCATTTATAGAGCTCTAGCAAATAGTTTAAATACAATTAAGAGCGTTGCTTTGAACACTTCCCAGCCTTATGATTTAGAATTTTTAACATTAATTTTGTAAAGTGTTTGACTTTTCTTCTTTCCTGAACAAAAATTTTCACTGCAAAGTTTATCATTCCAATACTTGATGTAGTTGATAAGAAATAGGGTATATTTCGAAGATTTTATGAAACCATATAAAATAATTCACTGAAGGAACTGCCACAGAAACAGTTGTTAATAAATTGATCTAAATCTGGATCCTTACAATGTATTTATAGGCCAAACACAGGAAAAGTGTTTATAGCACTGCGTCTTACTACCTGTCCGGGTTGTACGCTTATGTACTAATTACGCTAATGGTTTTAGGGATTAGGAAGGCTATATTTATATAAAGTGTATCCGCATTTGCGTGGAGGGAGAGTAGGAAACCTTTTGAAAAAAACACTCTCGATAAACCCGATCGAATTCTAACCTCAACATGTCCATCATCGTCAATCTGATCTACTGCGGACCTAGTGTCATGGGCCATGCGACCACAGAAACTGGTGCATAGGAAAAGTTTCTTCCGATTTTTATGCTGAAGGAATTTATTTTTGAACTTTCTTGCTATTAAAAGCTATTATTGTGTGTCTATTAACTCCAACCCTCAAAAAAGTTGTTGATGGAATGGTTAGTCTTCCTCTGGTAGTATAATTAAAATATCTAGCATCTGTATCATGACCAACTAAAAAATCAATGCAACAACTGCATTCCAAACGAACAGACAATTTGTAGTAGCATAAGCATAACCACACAAAACAAAGGCTTCTGCATTCACGTCAGCTGTTAGTTGAAAATCACTAACTACACCCACAAAATTTGCATATAAAAATTATGGTGTGTTTTGCTGTATGTCCCAAAACATATTGCTATAGAAGCGGGAACCAGGCAAAATTTCAAATCAAGTAAATTACACGAGAAACAAAACATCCCGCTCAGTGAAACAAACTGAACTATTGCACATAGCTGTGTTGTTGACCGGCCTCAACGCCGTGTTGCCAAATTTCAGTCTTCCGGCCTGTGACTAAATACGGCCGTGCTATATGCCATTCGTACCCTTGTTTGAATTACAGCCAATGGGAGACAGGTAGTTCAAACAGTGACAAATGTTCTAGGAGATTCTCTCCCTCCCGGTGACGGCTAAGACCAATTTAAAGAGAAAATAGGGTAGTGCCAGATGGAAAAAGACATCTGGGCTGAACTTGTGACGTCACTCAGTACACAAGACAGTGTGTCACAAGCCTTGCGATCCCCATAAAGAGAATAGTGTGTCATGCCTGGGGGCTAATCTAGCTGTTCAATAATTTAACCATCTGTGATTGGCGCTGTTGCATTTTCGCACTCGCTGTAATTTTTTTTGAAAATTAAAGGTAATTAGGTCTGATCCCTTCCAAGTATTCCTCAATTAGTTCCTGCTGCTTGGTTTGATGTAATTTAACATTTAAAAAAATAATTTAAGTTAAGAGTGTTTTAACTGGCACCAAGCAGGAATGTTGTGAATACACAACGGAGCCAATCGTGATGTCATACGCCTGGCTCATAGCCACCGTATGTTTACATTGCATAGTTCGTGCAAATTATATCAAGCGTCTGAAAGTTCTATCACGTCGCTTTAGTTTGCTGTAGTTGTAATTCACGTGTGGTCGCTAATATACATCAAAATAATAATTGAAGGAAGGAACTCAAGTAATAAAAGTCTTTTTTCAACAAAAATATAAGTAAATCAGCAGTAAAATGGTTGATCAATTAAGTGTGAGTGAATTAAAGTGTGTAATAAAATAAAATTATACAGTAATAATTAGAAGTAAGAAATCAGTAATTTTGTAAGACAGTAAAATATAAAATAATGCCTTACAATATTTGATTTAATTTTTCTCTGATAATAAGCTCTCTTTTGCAACAGTTTAACATTATTGTATCTTTCTTTTTTTTTAAATAAAATTTACAAAAATACAATACTATCCAAATATTTATTTAGCAGTCAATATTTATTTAGCAGTCAGTAATAATCTGATGTATTATATTAAAGTATGTATTTTTGATTACTATTTAGAATATTAAAGGATGTTTCAGAAATGCAACAGCTCCAGTCCTCATTTTATTCTATTAGTGCCAGTCCCCGAAGGTTACAGAATGGAAATATATATCTCAATACTATCAATACCCATAAAATAACACTATAAATATAAGTAAAATATCATCAATGTTGGCCGCAAAATATGAATGTTCGTATTCTCTAAATCCTTCTTCCCACCAGAATACTAATCTAGTTCAGCTTCTCTAGATGTTTTCGATGGCTCAGGGGAACGTCCACATCATTATTTAAATACAGAATGGGGTGGAGGGATGGAATGTCAATTTTAGCTCAAAGTTAGTCGGTGCTTCCATCTGTTAGACAATCATGAGACCTTTCTAGTTCACTTGAGATTATGATAAAAAGAGGTCTCTATCATATTTCAATTAAACCCTTGTGGGGTTTGAGATATAAAAACTGGAAAATGTGTATAGTGTGAATTTAAAAAAAAATCCCCCTGAACCTTTCATGTGAGATTAATCTTGTATTAGCGTGGTTATGAAAATACATTTTTCCTAAATATATATGATCTATGTTTGTAATTTTAATGTCGTATACTTTAACTAAGCTCAGATTCAAATACAAGGTTTATATTATTTATCATAGACTACTACAAATAAATTATAATTTTAACCCCCACCTCCTCCCAGATGAAATCCCTTCACACACTTTTGTATAGAACTAGCATGGAGATATATGGGCTTTACTTATCCCTCAAAATATATTCGAATATTTCTTCTCATCCCTACCGGGGCTTTAATTTAAATGGAAACAGCCCCTCCATCCCTTATCACACCCCTCCATTCCCCCACCTCCTCCTACGATATTCCATCTTCCGTTTTAAGAATTGTGTGTAGACCTATGAAGCGGGTTTCTGCAAAGCGGTAGGTGTGTGAAATTGTAATACTGAGACCCCCAGGCAAAGCTAAATCTGCTTATACTTTCAAATAACAGTGGCGCTGGTAGGGTTTGTACACAGGCACGCATGGGATAGGCAAGCTTGGCAGAATACGCGCCTCTTAATATAAAACAACAAGAACCTTTCAGTTTTAATCTGTTTGAATGTAATTTCACTCGCAAACCAACATTTAGAGTGAGATTACTTACAAAATACATAAGGCTACAGAGCTACATAGTATTTACATAGTAACCATCAATATTTGACCTGGCTTGGCGTGTATGTTTATTCATGTATGTTGGTAATAGACTCCAAGTGTGGAAATAGGATTGTAAGGCGTATTGGAACTATTTTAAGTTCAAGCACAAGACATGAATTCATGTATACTTTCCAATATTCTTATGATATACACGATTAGAAATGTACTTCTACTCATTCTGGCAATATAACTTCTCAAATATTATTTAAACTTGCCGGAATAAATCTTAAAGGATACGATTTATTATAGATGCAACCATCTTAACTTATATGTCCTTATATAGTATTAGCTCTAGCCTATGATTTGGCAGATATATTTATCACCGATTTGTGGGCATACGACATGACAGATGCGATGATGATACTCTCAATAGGGTTTTATATCAGTTATCCTTTCATTTCAAAACTATATTAAAACTAATTCATTTTATAATTATTTAAAGGTGCAACGTGCACAAAACAATGTATTCCGAGTCTAAACTAAGAATAGCAAACAGTAATGTTTCGAAAGGTAATGTTCTTGTGTCCATATTGGATAATCTACCATACATCCTATCATTTTTAAACCTAGCCTATAGTGGACCGACACCCACAGGCGTACAGAGATTAAATTTATGTGTGTGGGACGCCGTCCAAAGTGATTAAATTCCTCAATGAACTTCGGTAGACACGATCACTGACCTTGGTACCACCAGGTGCCATAGGACCTATAGAAGTGTAAGGTAACTCAGGTACAAATACTACCAGGAATTAATAAATACAATAAATACTCAGACCTTCTGTGGAATTTGATGTTCAATTGTATTGTGCCAGTGTAATTAACTGATTGAAAACATCGGCTATTATATAGCCGCAATTAATTAAAGTGAAGGTAGACAAAACAACAGTAAAATACAGAGAACAAAACAAGGTGATTATAAAATAAACAGTGGTTCATATACATATTTTATAGATCGTTTCCATGACGACAAATTGTAATAGTTTACGTAAGGATATAAAAATACAAATTTGTTATTTAAATTTAGATTAATTTCAGGTGATATAATTAATTATAAAGGTATTATTAATTTAATATATTTAAAGTATTTTGAAAACAAGTTAAGGTGATTGGCCCTTTTCATTTGGCGTGGAATTGCAGAGCCATGGGAACTTAACGGTTATCCTAAAGAATTCTTATTGTTTTGCAATTTTCTTTTCGGAAACGGTTTGTTCAAGAACAGAAGCATGTTTATTAAGCTATACTTTCTATTTACACAACTCCTCTATAATTTTAACAGTGATCAAATATCGATAAACTTGACATTTTTCAATAGGAAAATACCGGCTTCATAACAACAACAAAATGTAAACATTAATACACTTCGATGTATTATTTTAGAAGGTGTGTTGAAAATATTAACATAAAAATTTCACTCTTTCTCCAGTAAACTGATATTTCCAAACGTATAATTTTTCTGCAAGACCTGTCCGGTAACTAGCGCCATCTACGGTTTCCGTGATTCATCTGTTCTTGTTGGCGTAGAAGGATACTTTGGTCGGTTGTGAAGCCACACCGCGCCTCTCACATTGATGCACAAACCTTGTTTAGGTTTAAATTTATTTTATCATTTTTATTATTACTATTTCAATGAGTGATAATAAATAGGGATCTTTAAAATAATTTATTTTTAAATCACGTGGTTAAAACAAAATCTTTGAATAATACCACACACCTAACGTATTAGTATGGCTTAGGAGTAAAATTTCGATTTATAAATAACTAGCTATACTATAGAGTGGAGTTAAATTTCGATTGTTCAAAAATCTGAATAATTCCATATATTTTGTCTAATTGATTGAATATCTAATAAAACTATAGATATAATAATTGTTATAATGTTTAAATTATTTCCCTCTTAATAATCACTATTTGTTCATATTCTTATTATTTGCTTATAATAAATTTTAATACTAATCGCAAATTTCGAGTTATACGCTTCATTAGAGGATTATTCTTAAGTTTAGTACTACACTGAAAATTTACTCAAGGTTTTACTCTCAAATTTTGAAGTATTTTTATCTCAAAATTTCTTGAGGAACCTCGCAACCCCCCTCCCCTATCCAATCCCGATGGGAGAACCCACGTGCCTCCCCGACACCCCCTCATGAAAATCCTAGATTTGCCCCTGTGCTGTACAAACATTTCCCCTGAGAGATTAAAGGAAAAACAACATTAACTTCTTGAAAGACTTACTTAATTGCTTACTCTATGACATTAGAAGATAATAATTATTGCGTTTAAACTTAAGTAGTATCTCTTCACAACTATTATTATTATTATTATTATTATTATTATTATTATTATTACCGCGTCTTACTAACCGTTCGGGTTATACGCACTTACGCTAATGTGTAATGGTAGGGTGATTGTGATATGAAATGGAGGACCTACAGTTTAACGTGGAATCCGAACCACGGTGGAGGTCTGGCATTCCTCACATTCACAAGTTGTGATTAATACACATCTTGTCAGAGGTGAAGGAAGGGTTTGGCAATCAGATAAATCTGTGCCGGTACCGAGGATTGAACCCCGGATCCTCAGCACAGAAGTCTGACACCTTACCCCTAGACCACCAGGTCACCCTTCACAACTAGAGTTCACAAAAATGTATTAATATATTTGCCAAGATCTCCGAAACTATTGGTTTTATAAAAATATATTTCAAGTAAAAGATGTTTATTATAAATAGATCCACATGAATGCGATGATACGTAATTTAATACTCAAAGACCTGTGTAGATAAAATTAAAAATTAGAATTTACGCATCATACTGGAACCCTTAATGCCATTTTGACAAAAAGTTGAGAGTAGCCATTTGTTTGTAATATTGATAAAAGCTTAGAAATGATATTTAATCAAAATCGATTGTTTTTTTTTTATCTTTCCGCCCTTAAAAAACTACCCTTAATTTTAGGGTTGGATATCCAATTCCAAAAAATCCTTGAGGAAACCCTGTGAAAACCTTATATACTAAGTTTCAGCCCAGTCGGTAAAATAGTTTAGGCTCTAGCTCGAGGTACAGACTGACAGACGGACACACAGACAGACGGCATTGCGAAAACAACTTTTTAGGGTTCGTGGGGTCATGAGACGTCGACATCCATCAAAATTTCGAGTTCAATTTTTTTGACGGTCAAATTACTTGCTCTACTTGTAAGGTAGCAGGAAGGTGAGAATATTGTTATCGGGTCCCCTAGGGTCAACACTTCGTATTTAAATGTTGATTTCCGGTTTAAAATTTTCGACATTTTACAAGGGGTTACATATCTTATGGTTAGTAAGTTGCTATTAGATACCTCCTTTATAAATTTTGACCAATAAAATAGGTAAATATTGACTACTGAATCTAAAATGATAAGAGATAGATCATGGTTGTACAACATTTCCCCTTGAGAAAGAGAGCATACACTTTTTGGAAGTCTTACTCATTTCTTACCCTATGGCATCAAAGAATTATTCTGTTAAAATTTAAGCTGTATCTCTTTACAAGTAAAGATCACCAAATTGTTTTAATATATTTGTCAATATCTCAGAAACTGTTAGTTTTATAAATATATATATTTCAATTAAAAGTTCTTTATTTTTAATGGTACTATAATTTTGCAATGATAAGTTATTTAGTATCTCAAATAGTTTCGGAGATACGAAAATGTACCCTTCTGTAAAGTACCCTAAAATTCATTTTCATAGAAAAATGAAAATAGCATGCTTATTCATAATCTTAATCAACGCCTAGATACGAATTTTAATCAGAATCTTTAGAGCCAATTTTGAGAAACTCGATTGTTTCTCTTTTCGCTTTTTACTAAACATCTCTTAATTTTTGGGTTAAAAAGACACACAAACAGACGGCATTGCAAAGACAACTTTTTAGGGTTCGGGGGGTCATAAGACCTTGACATCCATCAATATTTCAGGTTAGATTTTATTTTACAGTAGCAATACTTTACCTTTGGTGTTTGAAAAGTTAAAAAATACATATATTTGCGTATAGCTTGAAAGTTATTGGTTTTATAAAAATATGTTTCGATTAAAATATTTGTGGTATAAATAGTTCTACATATTTGCAATGATAAGTAATTTAATATTTCAAAAAGTTTCGGAGATATGATTAAAATTGTGAATTTACGCTTCAGACCGAAGCCCTTAAAGTCATTTTGCCGAAATATTGAGGGTAGCCATTTTGTTTGGAATATTTATATATGTTTTGAAATGAAATTTAATCAAAATCGTTTGAGCCGATTTTGATTAAATCGACTTTTTCTCTCTTTTCCCCATCATTAAGCTACCCTTAATTTTAGGGTTAGATATTCAATTCCATAAATCTTTCGGGGAAAGTCTATGAATACTCTAGATACCAAGTTTTGGCCCGATCAGTAAATTAGTTTAGGCTCTAGTCGGAGGTACAGATAGACTGACTGATGGCAATTCAAAAAATACTTTTTCAGATTTGGGGGGATCTTGAAACGTCGAGATTCATCAAAATCTTGAGTTCAATTTTTTGACGATCACAATACTTTCCATAACTGTAAGATAGCGAGAAAGTAAAAACCAAACCCTTTAGTTAAATAAAAACTTAGATGGTTTCCCTTGTCAAGCAAGCGACTCAAGTTACTCCTGGCGGCATTTTGGTGAAACAATCCATCTTCAGCAGAAGATTTAGTCATTCTAGACGACCAGTATTGGATTAGCGTCGGGGTTTGAAAACTCACTCTTCCTAAACCATATTCTTCATACAAATATGAGTATTTCAAATTAACTAGCTAAATTGTTTAACTCAGTTGTAATATTTATGTTTATTTTTTGTGAGTAAAATAATTCTTCCTCTAGATTTATGAATGAACAAAATAAAATTATTTATTTGTTTTTACGTGAATACGTCTTTAAATTTGCTACCATACGGAGGCAATCCAAAAAACCTAATGATAACAAAATCGGGGGATACAGTTTGAGATTTGCAATTAGTATAACTTTTGACTCGGAGAAGCTATGATGTTCGTTTAAGTTTTAATCGTCAGCTGTCGTCAAAATTCATCGATTGTATATAAAACAATAGTTTTGACAATAGTAGTGACAGTGAATATAATGTGTAAGAATAAAAAAATATTATCAAAAATACAGTTTGGCGCTTCTCCAACAACGTTAGGTATTACCTGTATTGATTTATACGTTTACCAGAAATCTCGATGTATCTTGTATGCCATTTGTGTCGTACTTTTCGTATCACATACCTATAATTAATAAAGTATATATATGTATATGTATATGTATATGTATATATATATATATATAGAGAGAGAGAGAGAGATGTATATATGCATATCAAATATAGTGAAAAAAATTTCATTCTTAAGGTATTATTTATTTATCATTTTTGGGAGGAACAAACATAATATATAATTATTACTTTAACACCAAATTTACATCACGACTTGTATATCACATTCTACAGCACTGCATCTGTAATAGTATATAAAACAGCATTAACAAAGCGCTTTGCTTAAAAAAACAAACTAAATACAACAAATATCAAACGTCAAAACAAAACTGACATGATTTCGGAACTCTGTTTTAAGCCACATAACATTAACATAGCTCTGACAGTTTTAACTCGGACAGAAGTTGTGTTTTTTTAACCTGTGCCAATACCACATGATGTCAGTAAAAACAGAATAGAAAACCAAAAGCCAACGTTGTCTAAACAAACCATCTCTTGTATTTTCATTTAGTACGTAGATAAAAAAAAAATAGGGTGTATGTCATGTTAACCTGATTTTATTCCAGCTGCATGGGAAATGCCCATAGTTAACTAGATTCACACGTTCTTATTCTATTTCATCCCTTGTTGAAGAGAATATAATTAGTTTGCGTAAGTGTGGCGATTATTTTTTATTTAATATCGTGTAGAAATAAATGGTATGGAGCACCTCACATACTTTTCCTCTTTTATCTTAAAAAAGCGGCATTTACTAAAAACTTGTTAGATTCATAAAACGAAATAATACACATAGATGCAGAAACACTTCACCAAGGTGCATAAATGAAATAATATAACTTGACAGAAATATTGAAAAAAAAAGAGAAATAAATATGTCCACCAAAAAGCACAACAATTTCACATTCCATAGTAAATGTATATATATATATATATATATATATATATTGGCTCATTGCTCATAAATGATTGGTTTGACAGCTATTTATTTCAAATAAATAATTTATATTTTTAATAGTAGGGCTTAATACAACTTTACAATAAGTTATTTCGTATCTCAAATAAATGTTGAGATATAATCAAAATGGGAATTTCCGCTTAGGTAAATTAATCTTAAAGTCATTTTTATGGAAAAACGATAGCTTACATTTTGTTTGTATGGTAAAACAATATCTAGCTACATTATTTAATCAAAATTGTTGGAGCAGACTTCAATAAAATCAATTTTTTCTTGTTTTGCTCTTCATTAAATTATCCTTAATTTAGGGTCATATATTTAATTCCAAAAACTCCCTGGGGAAAACTATAAAAAGTATAGATATATTAAATTATAATCCAATCTGTAAAATGATTTCGGCTTAAGGCCCAAACACAAACAGCCGGAATCGCTAAGACCACTTTTTCATTTTCAGGGGTTCATAAAACTTCGACCTATATAAAAATCTCGATTTCAATTAGTTTTTTATGATCACAATACTTTCTCTCCGAGGGGTCAAGAACAAATTAAGGCAGACCTTTAGTAGAACTGATTTAACAAAAATGCGTTATTTTTTATTAAAACACATATCGCATCAACTTTCTCCAACTCAGTTAATGTCTACATTTTATTTTATTTAACTAACGTGATACAAATATAATATAAACATATTGTTATACTAACCCACGACCTAACCACATCAGTGGTCACGTAGAAAAAATGCCACGCTCATATAACCTGGTCTGCCTATGGTGAGGAGATCAAGATTAGAATCCAAACTGAGTTTATTGAGGTTAGTTCTCCCTAAATACTTTTCCACTCTCATTTCAAGTAAATGTAGGTATATTTCCTTCCTAATCTACCTCCCTATATCTATTATATTGAGTAAATATTGTTATAACCCAGACAGGCACTAAACGTTGTGGAGAAAATACTTGGTTTGCAAACTAACTATATATTAACCGATAAATCAATCGGATTGACCTATTACTTCTAGATAGCACATCACATATAATACCAACAGAACAAACATACACACTTTGTTTTTTCGTTTCCACCATGTTACTGTTTATTTGATAATATCTTAGGGATGCTCATCAAATAAGAATGTAAGCTTTCACCGTAAACTCAGTGTACTCCAACCAGTGATCTCTATACTATACTGGATGGACATAAACACACCCCTTGCAATGGACCAAATTGTGACGCTAAATTTGTTGTCTGCTTGCTAGCGAGGGAATAGATTTAACGGTTTATTTCAATGTTATTATGCAAAAGTGTGTGTTTCGTTAGTAAATTTTTTAAATTAGTGAATTGTTATGCCCCACTTGACTGAAGATACATTTACATTAAACGATATACAATTCAGTTTTAAAGGTATTATTATATAAATATTAATAAAATCTTTGATATATTAAAATATGTAGTTAAATCCCATGTTGTTTACATTCTTCCGAGATTTAATATTATATATATATAATTGGTTATTATCTCATATAATGGTTTCAGAAGCAATATTATATTTAAAGTTCGATTGCTAAAATGAAAAAAAGGTAGCTTCAAACTTAATTACATTTGTTTGAATGACAAACTTTTTATGTAGTAGTTTTACATTCAAATTACCAATTAGGTTGTAGGTTAATATGAAGTATTACTATATTACAATATATTTAAAGTTGGCTCTTAGCTTGTATAGCCTATTGCTTTCAGATCCATATTATATTTAATGTTCTTTAACTATAATGAAATAAGTTAGCTTAAAACGTAACTATACGTGTTTGCATAACAAACTTTGTGTAGTAGTTTTACATTCAAAATATAATTTAAATTATAGGGAAGTATTACTATTTTACAATATATTTAAAGTTGGCTCTCATCTTGTATATTGCTTTCAGAAACCATATTATATTTAATGTTCGATAACTATAATGAGATATGGTCGCTAAAAACCTTGTTATTTTTGTTCGAATGACAAACTTTGTGTAGAAGTATTACATTCAGGCAATCATTTATCTTATAGGCTTGTAGGAAGTATTACTATTTTAGCCTAAATTGACCTATTTACAGAAACAAGTCATGAGTGTTGAACTTAGCTATGTTCTTCAAACCTTTTACTAACCCATTTTTTTGTTTAACTAATCATATATTTATATATATCTCATATATTCATAAAAAATTAGCGAATGATGTCGAAATGTCACATTGCCTTGTATGTGTGTAAGAGAGAAAAAGATACCCGAAAGTTTCCTTCTCTGTTACACAATGGTGTGAAAAAGACAGCTCGAAACTTTTAGCCGCAGATGTTCATCCAGTTATATTTTAGAGATCAATGATTCCAACAGCCAACACTTTTGCCTCTAATGGCGTCACAGCCTCACAGAGCTATCGGTCGAGCCTATAATGTACAGTCTAGTAGTACTCGCCCGACCTATTGGCTGGTAATCTGACTCAAATTACATCACAGGGAAAGGATGATCACACCCTATACAGTAAGATCAGCTAAGCATATGCTATCTAGTGGTAATTCAGCACAGTTACAGTGGAGTTCAAATGACGTCACAACAATTGACAAAAGTTGGCCGCATCAGATGCAAAGGGAGAGTCTATGACAAGGGTGGTCTAGTTATTATAACTCTGCACCAGTGCACTTAGTTTAAATGACGTCATGCGCACCAAAATTGATTACATCAGGTTCAGGGAATGCGTTGTCTAGTACCAATAACTCCACATAGTTGTATTGGCTCAAATTAAAACACAGTCAAAGATAAAAGTAGTTTGCACCTGTTGCAGGTCGTGTAGCGTGTATGCGTTGCCTGAGAATATACATTGACTCAAATGACTTATATAATAGATAAGTATCGTTCTTAAATGGGATAGTTGCTGCTAAGCGTGCACAATCTAGGAGTAATAGGTATATTCTAAGTTCCAACATAAAAGATGAGTGTGGTTAAGATCACAAATGGTTAGAGGTATTGAGTATGATGTGTATGTTGTAAGTCAAGCCTGCCCAACTGGTGGCCCGCGGACCATATGCGGCCCTCGGCAGCATATTTTGCGGCCCCCAACGCACTATAAAAGTTATTAAAACAATACAAAGTCCTCCAGGAGTTCCTTAAACAAGATCAGACTTAAATAATTGTAAAAAATATATTGTATGTATTATTTGCTGTTCTGGGCTATATATTAATTATTATAATACTTTTAATGTAATATATTAGTTATTAGTCTATAGGCATATCATGCAACATTCATCTGTTTAATTTGTACTAGAATTAAAAATACCGTACACTGGTATCTAATTAAAATCACTCTTTATTGAATGTTTCTATACTCAGCATTCACCTTAAATATCTGTCTATTTCACTTAGGTCTTAGGTCATATCAATTATTATCAAAAAATTACAAACTTTGAATTAGATTAGTTTATAAAAATCAAAGTAAGTAATTTCAAACTAAATAAAATAGCTTAGTGAAAAAACAACGGATTTACTGTTTAAAAGTATCAATTTAAAAAAAATGGATACTGTATGTACCTCGTTTCCACGTGTGCGGCACATCCACTGTGTATAAATATTAAATGAGGCCCTAAGCTATCTTCAAGTTAGACAGCCCTGTTATAAGCCACTAGGCCTACATACTTATAAAATGGGTCGAGGGGTCGGGATTAACCTGGTTGTACTGTATCTCTGTTGCTTGCAAGTCAGAGTCCATTGAAACATATTTTATTTTACTAAATATTCAATAAAATAATATTTGGATGTTGAAATATGTTTTTATTTTTTCTAACACAATGCTGAAAAAATTTAGGAAATAGAAATCTCCTGTGGTTTTTTTTTTTAAGGCATTCCCCATTATTTGAATCATTACGATTATTCATAATATCAACTGTGAAGCAGATAACTTTTTATATAACGGATGTTACAAATACCGCCTGAAATTCCCCTACCCCAAGAAATTTAATATTAAAATATTGTTGTTGATGTCAGAGTTCATTAAAAAAATGTCTCACGTTCCATGAGATGTAGATTGAAATTTTAAAATAATCTTGCTACTACCTCATATTCTTATAAACTTAACTTTGTGCCGTGAATTGAAAATAATGAGTATTTTCTTTCGTGCGGCAGAGTGAAAATCATAAACGAATATTTGAATAAAAATAATTACTTTTGTTGGAAGTATTCGATTGCCAAGTGTTTCATTAACAAATATAAGCTTTACTGTAGGAGGTTATGGTGTTTTAAAGTGTTTTATTCACATACCCACGGACCATAAATTAAATCTTTTTAAGTGTTAGGAATAAGTGAATTTATGTTTTATATCGAGCTATTAAAGTTTTAACATTTCTTTTCCTCTTGTTTATTTTTAATGTTCATGTTATATTATAATTAAATAATAAATAACTAGGCGAAAATGTGGATGCGTTGCAATGCATCACTACTAAACCTCACTATGATATTATAGTTCAATCAGAAAGTCTATAATACACTGGAATAATATATTGTTTTAAAGGTGCTCTGACAAAGATTTGAACCATTGGACATTTGTTTAAACACACCTCTGATTTATATCCACTGAGTAATGTAAGGACTTGTTCAAGCCTGGAGGTTTTATCGACGTATTTGAAGAAGAATGTGTCCTTTTTAATTATAGAATATAGTTGTGCACACGACTTACAAATACATTTAATCTAGAACAGTACATTTAGAACTGTACCTAGTCTCAGCGTCTAGATACTTACTACCTAAATAGAATAATTAATTTATATAAAAGGAAATGTACTCACATGAGTATGTAGAAAGAAATATCACATATGGAGGGGTAAAAAACTTATAATGGACTTAACGGTAGTTTAAGCCCTCAAAGCCCTGTTTGTGACAACACTGAAGTGAGTATAACGCCTTACACAACTTGTGCAACTATGCGAAGCGTCACAAGCACTTAATTGGGCGTTTAATTTAGGTCCTATTCTGTATTGACATAATCAACCAACCCCAAAGTATCATTCAACAACCCCTTCACACAGTGCAAGAGATGTTTAAAAGGAGGGTTTGGGGGTGAATGTAATCCCCTTTTCTTTCATCCCTGCCCTTAACAAGCGAAAAGCCCAAAGCTGTGAGAAGGGTTTTCATTGGAAGACCATCCGCCATAATCCTTTTCAATTCACTTGAATCGAGAGGAACGCACCAAACCACCACACGATTGTATGCCGTCCTTGGACCTGCTAGAATACAGCTCTGTATTTGCAACAGGTAGAAAAGGCGCTTCGAATATCAATCGCTCATACAAGACGTTGAGGAATGTTAGTGGGATTTTGGAAAAAGGAACTTTAGATAAAACAATCATATACAGGGTGTAGTTTAAGATGTGGGACCCACTTTAACGGTGGACAAAAAACACAAAAACAGGGAAATATGTTCATACAAACATGTGTTCCATTTGACCTTGTTTCCGAGTTTTATTTATTTGTAGTCCCAGTTTTGTGGAGCTGCTTAACGTTATATAAAAGAGCTCAAAAAGCCTGAATGCAAGCTTTCAGCCAACGTGTGTTGTAAAATGCCACACGCTTTCAAAATACCAGATGCTTATAATAACCAGGAATAACCCGTAAAATATACCCAGTCAACAGGTCAAGAGATATCGTGTATGGTATACAAACAGCTCGGTGAAATTTTGTGACTATAGCTCGAAAAATAGGTCAAATGGGACACATGTTTTTATGAACTTTTTAAAATTATTTTTGAGTTTACAGATCACCGTTGAAATGGGTCCCATAAGTTACGATACATCATGTATGTTTTGTTTTCAACATTGATAAGAATTTATATTTTTATTTGTCTTACTCCTTATATTTTCTATCTAATAAATGCCATGTGTTGTCTGGCAGTTTGTCCAGAGTTAACCTCAAACTTCTCGATATGATACAAAGCTGAAATCTCACATATTGATTACTAAAGTGTTATGGCTACACCCAAAAGTCTTAAAACTGAATTTTTTTCCACAGGTGCGATTCAGCACTCTCCAATCACGTCTGGCTGTCTGTCTAGAGTTTTTCTCAAATTTCCCGGTAAGTTATGAATCTGAAACTTGGAACACTGATTTTAATGTTGTAGCTACCCCCAAAATTATAAAAACTGAATGTGTTTGGAGAGGGGTGGCATTAGGGTAATTCTGAACCCTATGAACATGTGACAAACTATATATATAGTTTTGGCTAATGGAGCTACCCATCTTTCTGAGAAAAATCTGAATCTTGTAAGAAATAAATCTTGATAGCTTGGTAGAACCATTGACACAAATAACGTTATCTTCTGTTTTGAATATTGTAATAATATATTAATTCCTTATCCCCGTCACATTAATAGAATCCTAGATATATATTTAGGAAGATATAATTAATTTTTACACTTATATATCTTCGATTTAATTAATAATTTCAATTATTTCGTCATCTTCACGCAACAGCACAGGGCAATATATTGGATAGTGGATCGCTGGCAGGCCAAGGAATGAGGTTAGGCACAGTACCAACCTTGCTTGATCTACATGAAAATATAATATCTTACAAATAGCTAACCAGCAGATAAACTCTGTTTAAAATACGCTTTAAATATTAAAGTGGCCGATAGCTTTTATTTGATCGATAACTTTAACCTCCTGATAACGACATATATCTGGTAGTCATAAGATCGGTCCTTATCGTTTCTACTTGAGAAGCCAATATAGACCGCTAATATTCTCTTAGTTATATATTTAATTTTAGAGGTATATATTGACCACATCAGAGGTCCTGGGTTCAATCCGCAGTGATTTTAAAATCTATCTTTGAAGCAGTGTGTCTGTAACAGGGTCAAACTCAGCCTCGTTAGGACAAATGAGGAGCTATTTGAATAAATAAGGAACAACTCCGGTTTAGAAAACTGAAATTAATGGTTGGTGGTTTCGTTGTGCTGAACACATACCACCCTCTACCCTCAAATATTAGCACTATCTTCACTAACGGTGGGGACCGCTCAATAGGTCAGTTTGTTTGTCAATAACTTATAGCTCGCTTGTGGAATCACACTATTGATTTGTCGATTCATATCCTGTTTACAGTGGGAAAGTAGGTCTGGAAGGTTCTTTCTCCTATCAAAATCCTAATAAATAAGCCTAGTAAAATTCTGACCGGTAAAAGGACATTCAGGCATCCCTTCCTGCCACAAACAGGGTAGAGAGACGTACAGGTAAAACAATACTTATTGTTCGATATGTAAATAGTAAATCTAAATAAATGAATAGAGATGTTATGAACCTTTGACCGGCTGTGAGGTTTAATTGGAGGTTGGGTTGAATAATTATTCACTCAGGGCACGTGGCCATCCAGCCGGTTTTTTATCATGATAACAGCAATGTTATATTATTTATCAAGATTTCTGAAGCGTTTCACTGACATTGATCTTGTTCCCTGTTAACAGGGAAATACTTGCGTCGAATGGATTCACCCAAAGAACACGCTTGAAAATTGACTAAATATTCCATGGATATAATTTTTTCTTGCACCGGATCTTACTGTACATTCGGGTTATACGCTTATGTACTAATTATGCTAATGGGCTAAGAATGAAGAGGGTTGGACTTAGAGGAAGTGTATCCACATTTGCTTATAGATGGTGGTAAACAAGTTAGTTAAATTTATGCTTAGTACACACAACCGGGGTCGAGCCACGATCTCCCCATCATCAGCAATTTAATAAATTGTGAGACTAGTGCCTTAGACCATACAGCCATCGTAACCGGGTAGTAGTCTATATAGTTAAAGACGCTGACTACCTGTGACAGTAGCGAGTCAAGATAGAATTTCCCATGTTAATGAATGTACGTTTTATTTGTCGGGTTTTAAAGAAATAATATTCAAACAGAGATCATGAATTCTTAAATAACTCTAAAAAAATAGTCTCACATTGTCACAAAACAATACTTTTGATATTTAAGTATTTTTTGTACACATGTTTCTTTTAAATAGTCTACAACTAAGACTATTTACTATATTCACGAAAATGGCATGTAGCAATCTAACTGCAAGTATGTATATTCAAAAAGTCTGTAGAAGTATATATCTATCAATCTACTGTAGAGTATGAAACAATAAATATTATCTTTGATTGTAGATCCAGTGTCGAAACTAGGCAGGTGCAACAGGTACACAGGCACAAGACCCAGAACAAAGGAGGCCCTGAAATTGAACTGAAAAAATATATATTTATATTATTTTCAAATTTTAAATTTCGCTGCCACGCTCTGCTGCCTGGTTTATATGTCAGTGATCCGTGTGTTTCGAGTGGGTCCAGGAAGCCTGTTGCGTTATTTAGCGGTTTAGACGCTGGTCATTGCGTCGCTCGGTCCCTAGGTGCCCTCGACGCACTATGATCACCGACATCTCAATGAATGAATTGCTGGACTAATCGACGTGCCACACGTGCGCGACAAAAGGAGCGAATGTCGATGTCATGACTTATGATGCTTTTTATCTTACGGCCACATCTGACCATATTGTTAACGCTGTTTGATTAAGATTTATTTAATATCAACCATCAGAAAAGAACAGTTATCCAATCTTTCCATAATTTAGGTTGAATGTAATATCGCTAAAGATATTTTATTACTATGATGTAATCAATGAATTTACTCTAAATGAAAATCATATATGTGCAATTAAAATAACAATAATTTCTCCATCTATAAAATAATAAATGTGAATGATCTTCTATAGTTCTTATTTACGCAAAAAGGATTTATAAATTATTGTTATATAGTAATGGTTTTATTACTAGTTACCCCCTCACCCCACACCTTCCCTCAAAACGTGAGACGTCCAAAAATAAAATCTTGCACCGGGCGTATGAAAAGCGAGTTATGGCACTATGTGTGTCAAATCTGTCCAGGCGTAGCTAGTAGAGTTCGTGTGTATGTACTCGTCAGAGGAATAGAGGAAGTGCTATCAGAAGGTAAATAAGAGGCCTGACAGAGTGAACTGCTCATTTTGTTTCCTCTCTTTCTATTATGCACATTGGTGTATAAGTGTGGTAGTGCTTGGAGTGTGTCAATTAAATATGCAAACCACTTCGAAAAATATCTTAGAATTCACCAAGTAGATAACGTAAATAGTTGATACTTAAACTCGTTCCATATTATCTCACTGTTGAAATTAGGGGTGAAATGGTTTGACTTTGGGTGGTGAAAGGGAGTGGAGGAGAAAACATATAAAATTAGAAATTTAGTGAATGTCAGGGAAACATTTAGTAAGGTAGGAAAACGTTAGCGAGTCTTGTTGGAAGATATTTGTTTTTAATTAATATTTATCAGTTTTACTCGCTAGGCTGGTGACATTTTGGTATGTATGTATACATCCAACGTATTTACTAGCGTTTTAAATCGGTTTCAATTAATTTTTTTTCACCCTCATATCACGAGGAGGGTTTTCTGACTACAGCCTGTAGCTAAAAACCACAAGACCACCCCTGAAATATCCAAACCAACATTTATTTTCTGCTAAGTTGGCGCAAGAATAGAGAAACAGGTGAGAAGTGACTTAGAGCCGTTGTAAGACATAAAAACCATTAGTTTTACCTACTGGTTTAGAGACTTATTGATGTATACAGGCATACCTCACTAATACGAAGGGCTTAGGTTTCAGAACACCGCCGTAAGTAAGAATCAAAGCCTTATTTTTTAAATTTTTCAGTCCACATAAAAGCATAAACACATTTTTAATAGTATAATTTACCCGCTTCGGTGGCCGCATGGTCTGACACGCAACTCTCGAATAAGACCAGATTGCCTAAGACGGTGTGATTGGGACTCGATGCCAGTCGGGTGCCAGGGACTTTGAGAGGAATTTTATCAGGGGCTATAAGGTTTTTTCGGGACCCCTTCCCTTTTCCATTTATCTTTTCTAAAAAAAATTAACTAAACCTATCTGAAAAAAAGTAAAATAAGACAAAAAGACAAAAAAAGTATAAATAATCTATACTTTAAGGCTAAAAAAATGAATAAATTATACCTAAACTATATAACTAGTAGTACAATGTGAATGTTAGTCTTCAATTCATGCAAACATTTTCTGAGATGCCAGGAAATTCCCAGGCCCTTTTAGACCCCCGGGCCCGGGTACGATGTATCCCCTTCACCCCTCTCTCATAGGGCCTATCAGGTATACTAAGGGTGGTTTTGCCTAAATAATCTCCTACTCTTCCTCCACGCAAATTCAGATGCACTTCATCTAAATTAAACCACCCTAATCCCTTATAGATGAGTGTAATTAGGGAATAGGTGTACAACCCGAAGGGGTAGTAGGACACGTGATGCTAAAAGAACTCGTTTTGAACGTATTAGCTGTTTATGATCATCCCGTTATTAATTGTAAAAGATAAAAATGGCAAATAAAACTAAAACAGTTGACTGTCATTATTACGCAGGTTTCTAGCATAATATTTTATTTGTATCCACCTTTTATCACCGATATAAAAATAGCTCAGCTTAGAGATTAGAGAAGTGAGAGGTGAATTTTAGCACAAACACTCAACTAGAGCAACGGTGCACCCGAGGGGTGCAAGTGGGGCATTTGTCTCCCCCCCTCCCCAACTAACAAATAATGGTATTAAAAACTTAAATCATTTCCAGTACAACTAAAATATAGATCCCTGTAAAGGGGTCAAATCTATAAGATAGAGGTACGTTCTTAAGATAAGACTTACGATTTGATATTCAAAAAGTAAACAACCATTAAGTGTAACCGTAAAATTTTAAATTGTAAAATAAGTACAGAAATAATAGCTTTAATACATTTATGGACACGTATATTATTTAAATCGTTGGCCTCACTTACAAAAAACCTTCAAATATCTTCCCAAGCCATTTAATACCAGTACATTTTATTGGTTTCATGTGGCAAACTCCCCCTCCCCTTTTCAATCTAAACCGAAATTTGTTCAACGCCTTTATTGAATGTCTCCCCCAAAGTACAGTTCTGGGTGCGCCACTGACATAGTGTGTTATTCTCCCATTCCCACATTTAATCTTCAAGGTCTCATCTCACGGGCGGTTAAACAGGATGTTAGACGTGAGACTAAACCCCAACGAGAAAAACTATTGAAGTGAACTTTTATGCTTTCTTCATTTGATAACAGTGAAATTAGAATTAGTCAAAGAGGTTTTTTTGTTCTCTTTTAAATATTTTAAAAATATTTTTAGAATATGATAAAAATATGTTTCACTGGTCTCAATTGTACTGCTATGTAAAGAAGATTCCAGGTTATTGCAACACGATTATAGCCAATGTAAAGAGAAGATAGATCCAGATACAGTAGATTCCGGTTAATTGGGACACATCGGGCTAGGTCAATCTGGCCCAACTAAGCGGCTGCCCCAACTAAACGAGATTTTAATGGTATAAACATGTATTTGAAAATACTGTAACTAAAGTGAAAATCAAACAAAATGTACATATGTAAAATGAATATATACAGTACATACTTGTATGTGTTAAGCAAGGCTTGCACATTACTTAAGAGTTATTTCTATGAAAAAAAATATCTAGTGTACCCTGACGTGTTTTTTTATGGACTGTACCTGTACAAAGTCGACGCAGGTATCTAGTGCTGATAAAGGGCTGCCTTCATTGCCTTCCTGCATGAAGTAGCATCTCAGTTCAGCGATATATTTCCTGGCGTCCTGGTTAGTCACTCACTTAGGTGTTTCATTGTCATTATTTTCTGGTTATTCTGTTGTCTCTGAGTGCCTTGCCGCAATTTCTTCAATAATTGTATCCTCACAATCTTCATTTTCATAGTGGCATTGAAGATTATCGTCAATGCTTAAAAAATCTTCACAGTTTTGGAAGTGTTGCAGTTCTAGAGACTAAAACAATATTTGCCACCCTACCATGCATATCCTTATTTTTTCTAATTTTTTAAATGGTCTCCAATTTATTTTCATTTTAAATGATGCACTTCAAATTTCGGCCGCAGCTTATCGCATCGTGTTGCCGGCGTGACAAATAATACTATTTACATCCATTCAAAAAAATAAAAGGACGGAAGGAAGAACGTCTAACACTGTTTTAGTAATTTAAATAAGTAATTTTGAGCTAAGGGAGAACATTTACCTTTTATTAAACATATTAATTATTCTTCTAAGAAGTTTGTTGACTCTTCTATTTATTTTCAATGTCAACCATGATTTATTTCAACGCATGCGCACTGCGTGGATTTGGTAAAACAAGTGAGTGGCAGCTCTCGTCTGCCGTAAGTCTCTACAAGAGTTGAAAGAATACTTAAAATAAAATATGAATAATTTAAATAAAATGGATCATTAAAACAAAATGTACTAATTTAGATTACAATAAAAAAATACAATTATTGAAACTTTTGTGGGTTATTATTATTATTATTATTATTGTTTTCCTTTTACCACATCCCAATCCTACTTATGGAATTCCGAATAAATATAATGCTAATCTGACAAAATAAAATATATGGTATTACATAAATTCTTAAACAAAATTAATCAATTAAAATAACAATCTCCGAACATGTTTAAATTTAGAAGTTTTAGAATATATAATACTAAAGTGAAAAAAAAAACATATAGGCTAAACTTGTATAGTATATATAATACAAAATAGTGTTGTTGAGGAAAGAGAAAAAGATATCAATAGAATAGATATTTTTACATAAAATAAAATATTAATTAATTCTCTGGAATAGATAAAAAGTCTGAATATATTTAGTCTTTTCTGAAAGTTTTTGCATAAATCCTGGTCGCTTGATAAAAAGAGAGAAAGAAATATATTTAAAATTGAAGATTTGGCTGGATCTCACCAATGAATTCGTCCATGTAGAAACAGCACGAATTTCTGAAATTTGTTTCCTTTTATTAATTCCAACTCGTCCACAATTTGAGGAAATAAAAAGTCTCTAGTTCATCCCCAGACACTTAACTTTCCATTTGTGTACTTACACTTTACTCTCAAGCCATTGTTCCACTTTGAAAATAAATTTAGTCAGGAGCCACACAGATTTTGCTCCATGTTAAAATGACACCGAGGAAGAAGACCCTAATCTTTTTCGGAAAGTATTCCATGAATCAAATTTAAAAACGTTCTATTTTAATCCAAGTCCAAAGAGAAAACTAAAACATTAAAACAAAAGATAAAATGTTGGCTATGGTCTAGAGATGAATATAAAATAATAAAATACAAATTTAATATAAATATTGAAATATATGTCAATGAATATGAACAATGTTTTTTCTTAAAAAAAAAATGTTTATTTCTATCTGTCAAAATTGAAGTGCGCTAGTTTCAGGTATTTATATCACGTCTTTTTTTCTTTTTTTCTTTTACAATCGCGAGAACCGCCACTCACTTGTTTAACTAAATCCACGCAGTGCGCATGCTTTGAAATAAATCATGGCCGACATTGAAAACAAATAGAAGAGTCAACAAACTTCTTAGAAGGATAATTAATATATTTAATAAAAGGTAAGTGTTCTTCCTTAGGTCAAAATTCCTTATTTAAATTATTTAAAACATTGTTAGACGTTCTTCCTTCCGTCCTTTTATTTTTTTGAATGGGTGTAAATAGTATTATTTGTCACGCCGGCAACACAGCGTGATAAGCTGCGGCCAAACATTGAAGTGCATCATTTAAAATGAAAATAAATTGGAAACCATTTACAAAAATTAGAAAAATATAAGAAAGTACATGGCAGGGTGGCAAATAACGTTAAAAGACATTTCATTGTCTGTACATATAACTTCATCTGAATCACAATTAGTCTTGAAACCACATTTAGCAAAAGAGTTCTGAATTGTGTTGCTACTTATTCCTCGCCAGCTATCGACAAAAAATTGTACAGCTTTTAACAGTGAAACATTTGCACTAACTTTTATTGCTTTTGAATATGATGTCAGCAGATTTTCCTCAATCACTTCAAGGATGTGATTAACCAGCTTTCCACGATGATACGTCTTCAAATTTTTTATAATGCCTTCATCCATAGGCTGTATCAAGGATGTTGTGTTAGGGGGTAAAAATTCCAGTTCAATATTTTCTAAACCATCTACATGAGGGTGCGCCGTACATTTGTCTAATATCAACAGAATTTTTCTGCAGTTCCACGTCCCAGTTCATTAACCATTGGGTAAAAATATATGTGGTAATCCACGCCTTCTTATTTGCATAATATGAAACTGGTCAACTGACTATTGTAAGCACCTTGAAACAATGACGTTTAGCACTTTTACCAATAACAAAAAGTTTGATTTTATCACTTCCTGACATGTTTGAGTAGCACAACACAGTTACACGATCCATTTGTTTCTTTGAAACGGACAGTTCTATGTGTTTATAGCTCAGAGAACTATCCGTCGTAGCACGATAATACAGGCCTGTTTCATCGGCGTTGTAAATGTTATTCTCACTCAATTTTTTAAGCAACTCTGGTAGTTTTTCAGATTTACATTGATCAGCGCTGGTAGCATCAGCACTGTCCTTCTCGCCGAATGTTTTTTTTTAACTAATGTCATGTCTGAACTTTCGTCGAGATAACCAACCATCAGTTGCTTTGAAATTTACATGACCTAGCTTTTTGGCCAACTCTTCTGGCTTGGTTTTTAGCATAGGGCCGCTCACACTCACACCTCGTTTAGTTACAATGGAAAACCATTGATTTAAAGCATCCTCAACGTCTGGATCTTTGCTTTGCCTCTTTCGCTTATGAGACGTTTTATTTAAACCCACACGCAATATACACCCCTCTCTTAAGTTTTTATTGTTGCTGTAACAGTCGTGAAGTTGTCGATTTCGGCACCTTAATTATCTCCACTAGCTGACGATGACTGATGTTAGGAGGTTTACTTTTTATCTTGTCAAGAATAGCGATTTTTTCGGAGAGTGTCAAATCTTTACGTGGCATCTTGACAGGATCGATAAATGTACTGAAAAAAACTAACTCCCTTTACTGTTTGTTACAGTTTTTAATTTATGTTAATCCAAACAATAAACAACTATACACAACGCATAACTTAGTGTTCTCACCAATAATTGTATACCGCAAGCATAATGTCAAACAGAATATGATTACCACGGCACAGAACAAACAACACAGCTACTCTACAGCCATATTTCAACTCTACTGAATCAGCTGCTGCTGCACAATGTCCATGTTACCAGCGCGCTATCAACATGACCTTCACTGCCCCAATTAAGCAGAGATTTGGCCCAAATAAGCGGAATAAATTCAAGTTAAATACTTGTTTTGTTTCTGTTCTTAGAGTTTTGTCCCAAATGAATGGCTGCCCCAACTAAACGGTGCCCCAATTAAACTAAATCCACTGTATCTGATTGGCTGAGCTTGTGACGTCATTCAGTACACAAGCCAAGTGTGTTGCATAAACAAAACTATTTGGAAGACAAACTAAGTTGTTAAAAATTGGATCACATTTTAGAAATTTAAATAATGAACACACCTTTAAAATTCACACTAATGTCCAATTAACGTCAATACTCTACTTAATATAAAACTAATGTGTATGTTGGTGTGTCTTTATATTAAAATATAACTGCTATTTACTGGGTGACGTAAGCAATGATATAATCAAATTCCTCCAAGTGGCACAACCTTTGTATTATATTTACATTGACCCTAACTGTATTACCTGCTAAGTTACTTTCCAGTTAAATCCTTTGATAAAATAAAAACATCGTTTGTGCTTCGTGTTGATAAAATTCTACTAGATGATAAGTATTTATAATATTAGTATTATTTTTAAGAGTGACACGACCAGGCGGATGAATACGTGAAGATATATCTAATAGCTTTTACGTCAGATAAGGCTCTTCCCATGAAAATTGGAATATAGGAGTGATTTGTGGAGTGAGTTGGACTTGTAAAAAAAAAAAGTGTTGCAGTGCAGTCGGATGTAGTTGAACCCCAGCCTCTCTAAGTATAAAAGTTAGACACGCCACTCTTGCGACTGACCCTTCCTGTCAAGGACATTCTGTTGAATACCACTGATGTCT
Source organism: Timema bartmani (assembly GCA_902151455.1). Classification (NCBI taxonomy): domain Eukaryota; kingdom Metazoa; phylum Arthropoda; class Insecta; order Phasmatodea; family Timematidae; genus Timema; species Timema bartmani. The sequence goes on along the minus strand of CABFWB010000428.1, from coordinate 199,851 downwards.
AGGAGACAAAGCGTGAGAATTAAGTAATGTTAGGGTGGGGGTAAGATAGAGTGTGGGTGGACTAAAGGGAAACACGGTATATCTCCTGTCTGACCTACCTCCTGACTGGAGACTAAAAGGAGTCACACGAGAGAGACTTGCACGTTGATGAACGCGCACTATTGTGTCTGAAAGGCCACATGTCCGCGCTTGGTTTAGAAAGGGTTAGGTTGTAGGGGGAAGGGGGGTAACGTCGTGGGAAAACACCCACTCGTAGTGAGAAGTAAGGGAAGGGAAGAAGAGTCTTTTCTTTGACATGTGACAAAGGTGTGGAGAATGACTCGAACACATTTTATGAATGTGGTGACAGGTGAGCATCGTTGATTTTTTTTTTTACAAGTGAAAGCACTTTCATTAAATACGGTAAATAGAATTTAAAATCATACACTTTTAAAAATAATTGGTACGTCACATTCGTAAATAATTTCTCATATAATATATTAAAGTTTGTACCCGCTTCGGTGGCCACGTCATCTAACGCGCTAATCTCATAATGGACTAAACTGCCGAAAACGGGGAGATTGAGGTTCGATCCTGGTCGGGTTCATTGAGGATTTTTTCCTAAATAGTTTAAACTTTCCCACCACGAAAATGCAGGTGCACTTACTCTAAACTAAACCTTTCAAATCCCTAACACATTAGTGTAATTAGTACATAGGCGTGTAACCCAAACAGCTGGTAAGACGTGGTGCTAAAATAATTACAGTTTGTGTCAAAATCTTCAAAAATCATTTATCAGTAACTCACCTTTAAATAAGTTTCACTAAGAAAAACAAATTTAATTTATAAAATCATATAGAACACTCTTAAAATATAAACTTTAAGCAAAATGTTTAAGGAAATTTAAAAAATCTACAAATTTTCAGAAATCAGACTCTCAAATGATTATTTTTATTTATTTTTTGTTTAAAACCATTCTTAAATACACATTTTTATCCAAAGTGCTAGAGAAATTTTCAATAATGATAAAAATTTTCAAAAATAACTTATCAACCAGGTATTGTTACACAAAAATTTTCTCAACAAACAAGTATGGAGTATTATTTTTCACTCCAAACACTTCCCAGATTTACATTTTAAAATAAAGTATTTCCAGAAAATTGTGAATCTTCAAAATTTGGTTATTTGTAAACCATCCTTGATTTAGGAACAATAATCCAAATCACAGTTTTTCCTCGAGGTAGTTCTATAAAAATATAAGCTTTAAGCCTAAATTTCAAGTTTGAACAAAATCAATCAAACCATTCTGGCAGTACCCAAGGGCAGTAAGACATATACGGGGACAGATAATATTAAAAGCTCCACTTTTTTGTATTCTGGAGCACATAAAATCATCATAATCTCAAGGTCAACAAATGCTCCTGATTACAATGCTTTCTCAGTGTGATAAAGTAACAATTTAATTTAAAATATATTTCACAACATCAGCCAATTTTGGTGACACAAACTGTGATTTGCTTATATAATACATTATTAAAAAGAAAGCGACATAATTAATTTATGTTGACCATATAAATGCATTAAGAAATCACCATATACACCCACAAATACCCCTAACAGGTTATAATATTTGAGAAAACATTCCAAAAATAAGTCATAAAGACTATATTAATAATGATGGAAATCATTTCAGTTAGTTGGTTACACTTTAAACAGTTTTTACATATAACCAAGTATAAAACTAATGAAATATAATAAGTTATACTGTTTAAAATATGACACCTTAGTTAAAAAATTATTTGGTTAGTTGTTAATTAATTACATTTAAACTGATTCTACAAATAAAGTTAAGGTTAATGTTACATTTGAAAATATCTTTTTAAGAAATTGTATCAAAATATATTAAAAGAAGAATTAATAAATATAAAATGAAATGTGAAATATAAAAAGTTCAAATTTCACAAGATGAATATTAAAATTAAACTTATTGTTTCATAAATGATTATTTAAAATATAGACGTATTAAATGGTTCGACACAATCACACAAATTTCCCATATTGTTTATTATGGCTACGAAGATAATTAAAAAAAATAGGTTTTGAATAAACTACCCTTAATTATGTTTTCCTGATAAAAACAAACATTTAATCTTGCCAAGCACAAAAGTCACTACTCATATTTTTATTTTAAACCAAATTGTTAAAATATAATTGACAATTTTTTTCTTTTTAAATAAATTATTATTTGTAAACTTACCATGAAATTAAAGGTTATTTGTACATAAAGCCAAATTCTTATTTATAATGAAAAACTATTCTCAGATTACCATTTTGAACTAAATTTTCAAGGTAAATTTCCAAAATATTTAAATTTTCTACATATTGTCTTAATTAAGCTACCCTAATATTAATTTATTTTAGATACATACAGATTAATTATTTATCATGTAAAATAGTCTCCCGATATCAATTTTGAACCAAATCACTAAAGCCATTTTTTTTTTCACTGGTAAACTAACCATGGCCAGATTTCCCCCCCAAAACAAGTTTAAAACTTTATTTGTCATGTTCATGCCAAATACTCCCCAGATATACATATTAAGCAAAATCGATAGAGCAATTTTAAAAATAGTTTAAATGTTCAAAATTCACACATAAGAAAAAGCCCCTTTATCGAGTTTTTACTTGAAACCAAATAAACAGTTCAATTTGTTACGTAAAACACTCCCAATAAACCCATTTGGAACCAAATCGTTAAAATGATTTGTAACATATTTTAAATATTTGAAAAATCAGTTCTCAGTAAACTACCCATAAGCCTATATGAGTTTTTACCCCGAAAAAAATCATTTATGTTATTTTTCATACCACACAATTTCCAGATATATATTTTAAACAAAATCGTAAGAGATATTTTCATAATATTTATAATTTCCCAAAATTTCCCTTTAGAACGAGTCTTTATCCAAAAACCAACTATACAATATTATTTTTCATTTCAATCAAATCTTAGATATGCATTTTAAACAAAATCATTAAAACCAATTTCGAAAATTTCTAAGTAAAAAAAAAAATACTTCTCTTTAGTACACAACACTTAATTGAAGGGCTAGGATAGAAAAAAAAAGTTTTTTTGTGGTATAGTTCTATAATATTTAAATATCAAGTTTTAACAAAATCCTTCAAACCATTGTGGACCCGTGGCCAGGGACGGATTAACAAACAGACATGGGGAAGTGCAGAATTGTAAAATTCACTTTTTTATGTTCGTGTTCACATAAAACGTATATTCTCGTCATAATTTCTGGATAATTTTCTTTACGGTCACAAAACTTTCTCATGATGTGAGAAAGAAGAAAATAGATTGTAACCATATCCTTACTCTTTGTTGGTCCCCTGTTACTTAGGTACATTAAGAGGTTAGAGATATCTACGTTGTATTTGAATTTAACATGCTTCATCGCTAACACCACCATCAGGAAACAAGATGAGAGAATAAATTAAGGAAGATTATTAGATCTTAATAAAATAGATTACGGAACTTGGTTTAATCTTAACATAGTAGATATATATATATATATATATATAATGTTTTCCCTGGTTAGATCTCTATATAGTGAGATCTAACCAGGGAAAACATTTTGAAATTCTATAACATTCACCCTAAAACATAGAGTATATATTAACCATGTTAAGATTCATGGATACCTCGATGGTAAGAGCAATGGCATACTAAGGGTAAATAAAGATTCCTGTTTTGATTCGTGTGTACAGGTGTAATTTTTCAATTTAAACAATATTATATTTAAATGAGGCACTAACCATACTTAATTTGAATAAATGTACATCCTCTACAAACAAATAAACAAACCCTTTCAGGGAAGTATCCAACATGATAATGAAATCCTCCCATCAAAGCAGATCTAGTATACCGTATTCATGACATGGGTGACAACATTTCACCTTTTAGCCAGGTTGATCCTTATCTAGAATTGTAATAAGGATTCAGGACCCGATGCGTTTAGTTGGGCTATATTTAGATTTAACAGTGGATGTATTCATGTTGTAGAAATAATCCTGATTCGTTGAACCATCGCGCGGAGTCAATATTGTGATGGAAGCCATCGTGACCTCTCTCTGTACGTGGTATTATTTGTGTTACCTGATGACATGTTTACACGGCACATCCCAATCTCTTTGGGGGTTAATGAGTGGTCAAAGGAAAATCACGTAAATAAAAGAGGTACTGTGATGTTGGTTGATGAAATGTTCTAACTTTTATTTGATACCTCAGTTTAGATTGATAGAGTGGAAATAGCAATATAACCGACTAATTGTAATATTTATTTTGGTGGTTTCGAGAATTTAAGTGTCATATTTTTAAGAGTATTATTGAAATCGACGTATAGTTTTATTTGAAATTTGAGATATATGTATAACGTCCATAAAAAATAAATAGTACGAAGTTATCCATGAGGCAAGACAGGCTTTTCAGTATATAATTAAGAAACTTTTTTATTTATTGAGATTTTATTTACTTTTGAGCCCTCGGCGAAAGAATTATTTTGAATGTAAAAAAAAAAATTTGCTAAATATTTTGATAACGACACCCTGAAACAGAAAAGGTTGTTTTCACGATGCCATCTGTCTTTCTTTATCTCTTCCTTTAGCAAAAACCATTTACATATCAGCTTAAATCTTGGTATCCATTATTTTAATAAGGTTACACGAGTAGTTATTTAAACCAGATATGTAACACTAAAACTATGGGTAGTTTATCGAAGGGCAAAAAGAAAAAGAATTAATTTTCTTGAAATGTTATCTAACTATTTTGATTAATTTTGTATTAGGGTATTATTTGACACTAAAAACAAAATGGCAATTCTCATTTTCCCATAAAAATTACTTTGAGCTTTTTTTATATAAGAGAAAAACTCAAATTTTCAACATATTTTTGTAACTATTTTAGATACAAAATAAATTATCATTGTAGAGTTGTTGTACTTTAGAATATAGAAATCTTTAATTTGAAGTATATTTTTATAAAACCAACAGTTTCTAAGCTATAAGCAATAATATATTTTTATGGAGGTCTTTAAAAATGTAAAATTGATTGCTATGCTCATTGATGGACGGGTAAATTCCACTTTTCCCAATGTTTCTGTAGCAGTGTACACTATTTCACTTATGTTCTTTGGTGAAGTGTTTCTGCAGGAATGTAGATTATTTTCTTAGACAACTCTTAAGATTTTTACTAAATATATTTTTCGTATATATTTTAAATAGATAGTCTGTGTGGTGCACCGTACAATTTTTCTAATTTCGGAGCTACGCCCACATGGTTTAGGACGTCAAACCCGTATTTTACGTAAATGTAAAAACAAATACGCCCGATGTGTTCACCATAATGTTTCCTTAATACTTAGGTCCATACAATATTTAAGCTTCCTAACTTTCTAGGTTTTTAATCATACTAATACGCCTAAGGTTACTTTAAGTACAGTTTGATTTTGATAGGAAGAAACTTAACAGTTTTATAAAGGTTATTAAAACAACTTTCATTTATTTATATCTTAAATCGTTTGATCTGAAACTGCCATTTTTGATGGATTATATCAATACCTATAAAAAAAATAGGCCTACTAGTAATAATAGTAAAAATCAATCAACTGCACGTGCCTAGCATTGCCTAATGCCTGCTGTAAGTAAGTTGTATAATGAAATGTAGTTGCATTAAAGATTGGAATGTATTATTGGTGATGAATTTCGAAAAAAATCAAATAAATCATTACTACTCATATATTCAAGAGTTCATACTTATCGGGATAGATATTGGATACCCTTTCAACATTACAAAACCATATTCACGAGATTAAAGTCTTAAAGCTCATAACATATGAAAATAAAAACAAGGTTGCAAATCATTGTAATTATAAGAATGTCAATTAATTTAATTAAGTTGATAAAATACACCTGGACACGGGAATCGATCTCGGGACCTTTAGATTGACGCATTAATCTCCTATTACTGGGCTATCGGGGGTGTTTCACTTGATCAGGGTCGTTATTCAATCATAATTTAAAGCTGAGTCTTTTATAGACATGTGGAAATTGTAACTATGAGTATTCAATTGATAACGCTAGTAGATATCAGATCTGCGAGTCGGGAGGGCTGTTATGCCAAACAGCCATCACAGACTCAGCCTTAAACTATAAGTATGGCCCTGAGCACGAGACGAATCTTAGATATCTCAGTGGTAGAGCACTGTGCGCTAAACCAAAGGTCCCGGGTTCGACTCTTGTGACCAGGTGTCAATTTTCAACCAATATATATATATACCATTAACTCATATGTTAAAGGATGTAAAAGTATTAAAAAAAACTATTTGCACCCTCACTTTTTCTTAGGTACATATGTAAATGTCCCATCCATACAGGGTTTTTTTGGTAGTTATTTGCATCGGCAGTCACGCAGTCCAAGGTGTGAGGCTTGAAGTAGATACAAAATTATAAAAAGAAAAGCCCTGATTCACACTTCTGGTAATATTCCTAACTAACTATACCAAGCTTCAAATTTCCATACTATTCTTGCTCACCCTGGTGAATAATGGGCTCAAGACATCAAATTTCCAATATGTGTAAAAATACAAATCCTACGTAGGCTTATATAGGCAAATGCCAGGTTTTCACTTTATATGTTTTATCGTTTTGGAGTTTCTCTAATATGCATTCTTGTTTTATAAGACCTCAACCTCGAAATGAAGGTAAAATTAAATATAAATATGATAAAACTGTTGATTAAAGATAATAACATCCAAGTGCACTTTATGAGATTTTTCTGAGTACATTTTCATTAGGTTGTTTAAGTCGCTGTAATTTAATTTTAAGGATATACGTACTATATGTCGTAGAAACCTTCAAAATTTAAATATTTAAATATGGTAAAGACGTTATTTCTCCTATAGCTAGCCAAATTTAAGAACCATTACGTTAAGTACATAATATTCTCTAGTTGATGTATTACTTTTTAATAATCATTATATTAATCCTTTCATGTATTAATTGTATTTAACGTATTTCATTAAGTTGTTTAACTACCTGTGTCTATACATTTCTCGTTTATATTAGTTTAAACAAGAAATAACAATTAATATTAACAATAAATTTTTACTTTCTCTCGACAACACGGAGATAAACTATTGTGATCGTCAAAACAAAATGAACTTGGGATTTTAGTAAATGTCGACGTTTCATGACCCCTGAAACCAAAAAGTTGTTTTCACAATGCCGTATTTCTGTCTGTCTGTACCTCGGGCAAGAGCCGAAACTATTTTACCGATTTGGTTAAAACTTGGTATCTGGGATTTTCATAAGGTCCCTCGAGGGTTTTTTGGAATTAGATATCCAACCCTAAGTTAATTTAATCAAAATTCTTAGAGCGAATATCGAGAAAATTAATTTTCTCAATATTCGTTCTAAGAATTTTGATTAAATTTTATGTATATACACTGTTTATCAACATAAGCAAGATGAAAATTCTCATTTTCTCATGAAAATGACTTTGAGGGTAATGTACACGAGGGAATTTTTCCAATTGAATTAAGGTCTTTGAACATGAAATTGATTCTTATGCTCTTTAGCGGACAAAGAAGTTTCTCTTTTCTTAATTTTTCTGTAACAATGTTCCTAGTTCCTAATGCCATAGAGTAAGTAACAGTGTATATTATTTCATCTATGATCTTTGATGTAGTGTTTCTATAACAATGTATAGCTCTATTATTTAGTTTCACAAATCTAAAGAGTTTTTAGTGAATCTCTATTTTAAGATAAAAGCGTGTGAAAGTCTGTGCGGTGCACCGTTCTATTTATTTATTTTTTAACAAAGAGGAACTTATAGATGTGGTCTAATAACTTTTTGAAGCCCGTTTGGAAGGTCCAATTAAAAATATACTTTTATATCTAAAATGGTAAGGTTTCATACATTTGAGTAATTATTATTAAAAGTGACGAGTAAATCTTAGTTCGTCTCCAGAGTAAGTGTCTGAGAAATTATTAATTATTAAAGCCAGATATATCTAATATCTTAGCTGAGACATTATTTTCACTTGAATCAACGAGAGATTGTGAAGTGGTGAAATATTTTTTTTATCTTCTGTCATCATATAAGTTACGTTTGCTAATCAAATGTATACATACAATATGTATAAATTGAAGCATTACTACTATTGAAAGACTATAAACCGATTTAACACCAACTCTAAGAATATTTAAGCTTAAATAAAATTAAACTTTTAACTATTAAATTTCTACTTAATTAAAAAAAATCTTTTTTACCTGATTTTGTTTCTTCATTCTTTAAAATAGATATTAAACTATCTAATTCTAGTTTTGTTGGTGCGTTGTTAAATTAAAGTAATAAAATAATATATATTCTAATGATTTAACTATTGTGAAGTAAATAATATATATTTAAATCTGATCTTTAGTTATATATATGCCAATATAAATCCTGTAATTTACACAGCATTCTTCAGGTAGGATAGGGTGATTCATTTGCTTTATAGTATACTTGATTTTTTAACTGTCTCACATCTATTATTTTCTTATTTTACTTTGTTCCTTTCGTGAGATCATGGTTGAAAATAAGATTCATTTAATTCCTAGTTTCGCAGCCGGACTACAGTACGACTTCTCAGAAGCTGTCTGTGGCGAAGAGCGTAGCTAAGAAGGGGTGGATTTTATTTAGGTACACTAGAGGTCTTGAGTTATGGGGTTCTCGTGTAGCAGTTGAGTTAGAGACTGGATAGTTATATTTGTCACATATAGAACAATCTACTGAACCGAAGTAAGGTTATTGAGTTGAGTAGTTGACGTCCAATAAAATAAACAGATAATTTTGACTAAGATTTATTTTTATTTTGATATTCATATTATATTATTTAAAGATTACTTTGAGAAAAAATATTCACAAAATTCAACATGCAAAATTTGAAAAATAAAAATATATCCGAGTAGTACACCTAAAGATTTCCCTAAAAAGGTGTGTTCATTTAAAATTTTAGGACCCTATGTTTCTTGGTTTATGAGCTACCCAAATGAGTGGTCAAATAGTGTAAGACGTCAGGCTCTAGAGTAGAAATATTGTCTGTATATCCACACCCTCAGGTTTTCTAAAATATTCTATAAATGTACCTGCACTAATTGGTCTAATTTTTTTTTAAATATTCTTAACGGACAAACATTTAGGTTTCCCCAAGTAATTAATTGCTTGTTATGTTTCTTGGTCTTGAAGGTTCAGCTTTAAAACACCAGTATATTTTATTTTAACTGCATGATTATTTTATTTGTTTATCTGGAGTTTCAGATGACTTTTAATGAAGTAATTAATATGTTTGTTTGTTAACGTTTATATATGTATATATAAATGTAATTTAAGATAACATTGGATAAAGATGTTTACCGTTTACCTATATACTTTTTCAAAGAAACAATATTAACCTACGAATGTGAATACAAAACAACAAACCAAACTAGAATATAATTTATCAAAAGATTGGAAATATCTCTAGTAATTCCTCCTTGCATTTGAAGTAGATAATATTTTCCCTTGATGATCAAGTTTGACAGAAAACAAATGAATACTATGTTAAACGTTACCTTTTATAATATAATTTAAAGTTATCGATTTTACGGGATTCAACGTCACAGTCCATCCCTCTAAACACATATATCGTTGATCTAAACTTAAAACGTCAAAAGAAAAATACTACGTAGTCTAATAATTGCTTATATATGTGAATTATGGGGTGAGATCATTTAGAAGACATAGACGCAGCTAGGAGGATAGTACTAAAATGGACGTGAAAGAGATAGGGTTTAATTAGGTCGACTGGGTAGGACCAGCTCACTGGCTTACTTTTGTAAGTGTGGCAATTAACTTTCGAGTTCCTATTACCATATATTAAGTAAGTAAGTGATATAAAGAGGAATGCTCACCTAGGACTAGGAAACAAATTAATACATTTGGATAATTACTATCCAAATGTATTAGTTTGCTATCTAGTCATAAGCAAGCATTCATCTTCACATATATTCTCCTTTGGAGGTATAAATAAAAGTTAGAATTGTGTGTATTATTATTTAATGATTTAAAAACATTTAATAAAAGTAGTTGTCTAACGTTTAACCACGTAGCTGCCCTACAATAAATCGATACTCGCCGTAAATATGTTCGCCCTTAACAGTAAGGTAACTGGAAACCCTTAATAGGGCTGCATAACAGAGCAATGGAAACGTTGCAGACGTTTATAAATCCCAGATTATGTATCAAGGGGTTTGATATTCTTTAATGTAGTTTTCATCAAAATTTAGGTGAAAGCTCTAACCAAATAAAAGTTTAAATTTATGCTAAGATTGTTTTTAAAAAATGTGTGATAACTTAAATAAAAGTTTATAGTACAATCCTTCACTATTTGAAATTTTTTTTTGGGGTCCTATCAAAACATGACTTTATTTGATAAAGATAGGCTAGATTTGAGGTTTATAACCTTTTGATTTAATCTCAGAAGTGTAAATTTTTGCCTAAATGATCATTGATTTTTTTTAATTTCAAACTAAAAATATTAAACTTTTTAACTCTTAAAAAACCTGCTAATAATATTCGTCCAAATTTAATAGAAAACGATATTAAAAAATATAAAGTAATTTCTTAAATAATGCGGGATCTATAAATGTCAGCAGCGCGTCTAAGTGCCCCATACAGCCCTCTGAATATTATTACTATCAGCATCGCGTCTTACTACCCGTTTGGGTGATATGCACTTAGGCTAATGTCTAATGGTAGGGTTATTGTGAGATGAAATGGAGGACCTACAGTCTAACGTGGAGTCCGAACCACGGTGGAGGCCTGGCATTCCTCACATTCGCAAGCTGTGGTTAATACACATCTTGTCAGAGTTGAAGGAAGAGTTTGGCAGTCAGATAAATATGTGCCCGAACAGAGGATTGAACCCTGGACCCTCAGCACAGAAGTCCAACACCTTACCCCTAGACCACCAGGTCACCTACCTCTGAATAGCCCATCTCAACTTACGTAATAATACCTAACCAAAGTATGTAATACAGCTAGAACAAGACGTCGTATTATGTTAAGATTGTGTGTTGTATAGTTTATAAAGATAAATTAAGAGAAGTGAAACTATTTACAATATTTCAAAGAATTACAACCTAATAAATAAATAATAACAATTTTTAATTTTAAAACTATTAAACTAGTTACAGTTTCTTTGATGTCAAAATTAATTAAAAAGAAATTAAAACGCACCTCAATGCAATTTATGGCTAGAGCTTTATCTTGTATCTAATTTCCCAGTTAATCAGTCATGAGATGGGTTTTTAATGGATGGTATCCCCTCCCCCTAAATAGTATGTTCCCCACATGAAAAGTAACATTTCACTGATCTCCCTCGCATATCCGAGTGAAAATCCTCACCCTTTCCTCCCCTTCGTGTCAGAATCAGTGTTGGCTGTCAAGGCCGAACTACAGCTACAGCGAGTGAATGGTCCGGACATTTCCTAGTGGCTACGCCTACAAGTTTCTACCCGCATAGCAGCGAGAGAACTGTGGGAAAACGTACCACCTGGGGAATGCCTGAGTAATATTCCCTATTCCTCCCTCCCGGACCCGTCTCTATATCACCACCTCACTCCTCTCCACCCTTTCAGGACAAGTCGTTCCCAATATTTTATTTTCATCCACACGACAGGAGTTACCTCGTAAGTCCGATACACAACTGGCTCTCGCCTCCCACTTCCTCCCCATCCCGCGACAAAACTAGGCTACTTTAATGAACCTTAACTCCATATCTCGTTTGACGCCATAGTACGCGTAGGTGAAGGCGTAGAGCTCGTCTTGTTTGGTTTGAAGGTATTTGTAAGGTCCGGTACGATGAGGGAGGTTTATAAAAAAGTCTTCACTTTACCTCCACAAAAAATATAGTACACTTCCTCTCAATTTTGCCTTCCTCATTCCTACTACCGTATTAGTGAATATTATGTGGATCGCCTGGACGGGTTGTAGGGCGTGATTCAAATAAAATGGTCAAATTAACAAAAGAATAGCATCCCCAATTAATTTCAAAAATGTACTTTGAAGAACCAAAAAACAATCCCGCTAGTTGAATTCAAAATGATAATTTAGATAAAATATAATTATTGACGATTCATATAAATCATTAAATACATAATTTCTTCATTATCCATTCAATATAATACTATATATAATAAATAATCATATTGTAAATATTATGTATATTAATTATCTAATAAAATAATTTCATATTTTAAAATTAAGTTGAGCTTAGACATCATTTTACTTTTGTTGAATTTAAAGCTATACTTAGTTTAAACATAAAATATAAGATCCTCTCTGGTCCGTTTATTTGAAAATTAGCTTACCTTATTTAAAAATTTAAAACTTAGGTTGAAGAAGTCAATCAGTGCATTTTTCTGATGAACTTCTAATGCATCATTAAACATGAATAAATATGAAAACTTTTATGATCGACTTAGATAAGCTGGATTGAATAGCTTTCAACTTACTAATATTATAGTTTCGCACACCAACCACTTATTTGACTAATAACCCACAGTATTTAATGAGGACTAAACACCAAACGCTCCTATATCTAAAGTTTTGGCATATATTAGCATTTAAAAACAATAAAATTGCAAATGGTTTAAAAGTGTGAACACAATTTCAAACACTAATACCTAGTCAATTGTCACTGTTTACTTTTAAATAACCAGTTATTTTAAGATATATTGAAAAGTATACGTTTGTGGTATGTGTAATCACACAATCGCACAAATAATCAAGAAAATTTAGAAGCTTGTTCATGGAATAATCTCCAAGCCAGTAAAGATATTTTGGAGTGATACGCTTTGTCCACTTGGCGTGAGATGAAAGAGCTTCAGCTTTGTATGCTATGCACCCTGCCAACCTGCTTGTAGGAGCCAGTCAACGTAAAACCCATAATGTTATGTCGCATCAGTATATAACACAATAATAAATATGCAATAATTTATTTTAATGGCGTAACAAGGTGTACTTGACTAAAGGGTGCTATCATGATTTCATTTCAGTCCCAGCAAGAGATATGTTTATATTGTCCGTTGCTCGGGCAATATACATGTGTGTGCTCTAAATATTGTTTGTACTTAGATACTTATTGGCTTAGTATTATATTGTTTATCCACTAAAAAATTAAATATGTTGGCGAACGGGGGTTTACAGATGGTGCTTCAAAGCATCACGGGTTAACAAACATTTCTACGGGCGAGTTAAGTGATAAGCAAATCAATAAGTTTAACGTGTAGTAAGACGCGGTGTTAAAAGAAATAGTCTAGTTATGTTAAGAGTAGACTTGGCTCACTTTGTGTTCTTATAGTTACTACAAGCTTAAGATTTTTCTTCAGATATCAATTTGAAACATCTTCCATAATTTTAATTTGGATGTTTTGAAATTGATATTTTCTCTTTGTGCTCAATCTAAAAAAAAATATTTCCAGTGGCATTCAATGTGGTACATTATAGTCATAGAGAATATCCGTTGCTCACGTGGTTTAAGGTGTCAGTTTCACAATATATGCCAAAATTAAACAAATACGCTAAAGGCATTCAATCGCTTGCTTAGAATGTTAAATTTAAATCCCTTGAGAAAATCTATTGAATGAAAATTCATTTGAGCGTTTGCCATATTGAAACGGATTACCAATGTTGAGAAACTATGTACTTTACATATATCGTTTGGCCTGCATTCAAATAAAACTCCCGCCAAATCTCGTTAAAATTGATCCCTGCATTTTACAGCTATCGCGTAACAAACATACAGATTTTTTAATTACCACTATCTTATAACGAGTAACCAGAGAGAAAAATCATATATCGGTCTAGTTTCAAGGAATGTCCCTAACAAATATCGATAAAATCGTCCCCGCATATGAAATTTATAACGAAACAAACATCTGGACTGACAGAAAAAGTACCAAATGGTTAAGTTAAAATAGGTCCTTCTCATACTCGGTAAAAAATTACTATTTTTTCTGTTATTTAAACGTTTAATGATTTTAGGGTGTACAAGAAACTTGAAATGTAAGGTTTTTAAAAATATAGGAACATGTTTATACCTTTTATATTAAGTTTGACTTGGACCAAATTTCTAAATAATAAACCACTTCTTAAACAACGAGTGATTTCTGTAGATCTACATAAAAATATAGGTTGAAATAAATCAAATCATTTTATTGGAAACATGGAATTTGTTTTTTTCACATCGTGACCTTGACCTTGACCGGGTTTAAACCCATGAACATCGGGTCCTGAGGAGAGTACTTTATCCCAATACCACAGTGGTAGACTACTAGTGGAGCAATATTATATTTATTTTAGCAAAAAACAAGTACTGATATAAAAACTGTAAAAATACTGCCATTCCTCATGTTCCCTACGCTCCCACCTTAAGGTGGAATTAAAGGGTACTCAAGAAAAAGCCAGAGTTTTTGCAGTTTTTATTGAAAAACATATTTTTGGCCAAAATAAATCAAATATTTTTCCAGTACAAACATAGAGTTTAATTTTCTTCACGTGTTTATATCAACAGTTGTTGAATATCTGTCATGAGAATGGCCGAATTATCCAACAAAACATTTTAGATGAAAATAAAAAGTTATTATTAAATTCCAGGACATTCTTGAAAGATATTTAAAAAATGTTGAGGTCACCATGAGAAAACAATTAAATTCTATGTTTGTACTGAAGCAATATTTTATTTATTTTGTCCAAAAAAACTATTTTGCCATAAAAACTACAAAAACATTGGTTTTTTCTCGCGTCCCCTTACATTCCATCTCAAGATGCGGCAGAAGGGAGCGCGAGTAATTTTAGAGTTTTAATAGCGTTACATTTTTTGGCCAAAATAAATCAAATATTTTTCCAGTAGCAACAGAGAGTTTAGTTTTCTGCACGTGTTAATATCAACAAATCTTGAATATATGTCAAGGGTGTTCTGAAATTTTGTCAAAACTTTTTAAATAAAGAGAAAAGTTTTGACAAAATGCCAGGAAACCCTTCACAAATATTCAAGATCTGTTGATATTAGCATGTGCAGAAAACTAAACTCTCTGTTGCTACTGGAGAAATATTTGATTTATTTTGGGAAAAAAAATATCAATTATGTAAAAACTGTAAAAAAATACTTGCGCTCCCTTCTGCCGCACCTTGAGGCCGTTTTCCCAAGCTACTACTCCCTGTCCTAGAAAATAACGTACCACACCGGAGATTCCAAGTACCGCCGGGACCCGGGAGGATATTCCGAGGTGTTTCCATTACATCGACATTTCCTGGAAGATTCTGTCGCCTATTCACTCACTATATGGCAGGAGGAAAAGTTTTGAAGCCAGCTTCGATTCTAAGCACATAAAAAATAGATATATATATATATATAAACCATTCTAAATGTAATGTCTTGCTCATGTGAAACTTTTCAAACATCTAAAAGTTTTATTCCCTTGTTTGTTTTATGGAATGACGTAAAGTAGTCGGGGTTTATTTTTTCCTCCGTATGCTTATGGATTTAAAGTATCCAAAGGGGGCTTTTAAGCTGGGGAGATCCGTTTCAATACCGATGATCCATTTTTAATAATTATTTAAATAATGTGAAGCTTAAAATAAAATAAGGGAAAAATTTTACCTAGAGGGATTTTAAATAAGTGAGATCTATAAATAAAATAATATAAAAACCAACAAGAAAGTATAGTTTGAAGAAAATATGGCAAAGATTCATAAGAAAATGTTTCATCAATGTATTTTTTATTTATTTAGCACTGCGTCTTACTACCCGTTCGGTTTATACGCTTAAGTGGGCCTACTAATTACGCTAATGGATTAGTAAGGTTGAATTTAGAGGAAGTGCATGGAGGGAGAGTGGAAAACCATTTAGGAAAAACCACCCCGAGCTAAGCCGAGCGAGATTCTAGCTTCGATCTCTCCGTCCTCAGCAGTCTAGCTCAACACGAAACTAGCACGTTAGCCAACTAAGCCACCGAGGTGGGTTTCATCTCTGTAATACATGAATATTATTTTATTATATATTTATTTTGTGTATCTCACCGTCAATTAATAAACAATATTATCCTATATAAAACAAGTGTGTGCTACTAAGTTTAAAAATTAATATCAAAACATTAATCTTTGATTCAATTGAATCTACTGAAACGCAACCTTATTGTTTTTAGTCAAAGAAGCGTCTTTGACACAGAATATACTTCATAATATATTTTGACTACATCATATTTGTTATGAATTCAAATAATAAAATAAATAAAATATTATTCAGGTAGGCCTAGCTTATAAAAATAATTGCTTGATTTTATTTTATTATACATTTTAAATAGAGAATTGATAGTAAATTTTAATTTTATTTAATTTTTATTCTATTGTAACATAACAATATTAAGCAGTATTATCAAAAAAATTATGTTTGGCCTAAATTTTAAAGGTAGAACATTTTATTGAATGAATCAATAATTGGATAGTATTTACTACATTTATTTGGAAATATATAACTGTACATTACTTTTGGTTTGTTTGCACTTGTAAGTTCTAATAATGTTCGCTAATCTATAAAGTATGACACAGGCTAGCCATATGAATAATGTATTTTTTCACCGGTTAAAAATTGATGATATGCATTATGTATGTCATAAGGTGTGTTTTAGATTACCCGCATTGGTAGGCACGCATGCTAAGGCGTAGCCATGGTTTGCCTGTGAGGATGAGGTTGGAGTTTTAATCGCTACCAGGTGTTCTGAGGGTGTTTTTCCTGAAAGATTTTCCATTCTCTCCCACACAAATTCTGGCATATTTCCTCAAAATTATTCCTTCCTCATCCTTAACCCCTTATTGTAAATATGCGGTTAGCCAAGACGGATAGCAAGACGATGCACAAAAATGTTTACTGTTTTTTTTTTACCACACACAACAGTACGATTCATCACAATCCCAGAGCAAAGCTTCCTTCTTCACTTTGAAACTGTTGAAAGTTTGGTTAACTTTCTGTAAATATTACTATGAAAATAGATCTTTGTTTCTTTAATGTCTGGAACATATTTCAATGGTTATTTTTCTCTTCAACTCGACCAAGGAAACGAAAAGGTTCTCACAGAGAAGTGTCATATATTTCAACTCCTTGCTCCTCCATTATGTTTCTGTAAATATGTGAAATTGTATGCTTTCCAAGTAGAGTTTCTCTTCGACTCCCCCCCTCCCATGTGGCCTACCGCTGTTTTGCCTTTTGTTAGCAAACATGACTTTTATAAATGGCCCCCAGCGACAGAATAACAGCGCCATTTTGAAGAGGGGAAAACTAGAGAAGTGTTGGTAAGAAGAAAAAAAACAGGAGGGAAGGGGGTGGCGGTAAAGGGGACATGAGACGCATATTTTTTTTTTTATAATGTTGAAAAATATAAATGGTATCAAAAGTGTGGTGGGAATACTTTGCCATCAAGGTGAACAATGACTACACCATTACTTGTACTCACAGTCACGTGAGAGAAGATTCACATACGTCATTGAATACCACAAAGAAAATGTTTGTAGTATAATGGAAATACAATCAATCACACAGAGGAATATTAATGCGACTGTATACTTGATGAGGAATATACTTCCAATTCTGTTTTTCTCGTGATAATACAGCTCTGAAGGTATTATGAACATCTATTAACTCTTTATCTCCATTATTGTTTAATCAGAAATGATCCCCGTGCAATAGTGTTTTTGTAAATTTACGATTTCGAGCCGACTGTATCACAGAGTTGATTGGCATGTGATCCACGCTCTAAATAGGGTTGCCCTTTTACCTAAAGTCTTAAGAGTGCTGAACCGGTATTTCTATCGATGCATAGTGTCAAGTTTAAGGCTATTTGCAGTGTCCATAGTAATTTGTTCGTTTGGTCAATGGCACTGAAGTATTAAGTTCTTACATGGATACCAAACTAACTAACTTCTTTTTACTAACAAAGACAATTGAATGTAATGAAATTTTGGTAATAGTCTTAACATGATAATAATAAGTTGAGATATTAAATACAAAAGTCTTAAATTTTAATTGGTAATGTTGGTCTCACTGGTTGTGTGCCCTGCTCTGAATCGGAAATTCTAAATTGATGCTGGCCATGTACGATGAGAGTGGGCCACCCCCCAAAAAAATATCTAAGCTTGCCCATCTCATTCTTTAATTCAAGACTAAGTGTGTTTATATTATTTATAGTGGCTATTTATGACATTGATAAGATTTAATATGATATTTATGACTTATGCATACGTTGAACTAGTTATTAACACTCTATTGGGCAAAAGGTTTAGAAAATACACAATATATGCAAATAAATATAAATGATAGGTTGGATATAAAAGCCTGTATATATTTATATTCTAAATATATTCTATACTAGCAATCCCGCACGGCGTTGTCCGTGACCCACTGTGGTATAAGAACTATATAAGCCCGCCCCCGCCCCCCCCTCCCCCCATGGTGCCCGATTTGCCATGAGAATTTAACAAATTTCCTTGTCAGATTTTTTTTTCAAAACATTATTTCTGAAACATGTCTTTCTCTGTTTTCTCCTTGTCGATTTCGTACACTTTTTTTTCCGAGGAGGATGAGACATATTTTTATCACAGTTATCTCTGAAACTTAATTCTAAACCTAACTAAAAAGCTAATTAATTTTTTTTTAAATCCTGCTTTGAGGTTCATTTGGAGCCCCTTCCGTCCACCTATGTTAAAAATGTCAGATCTCTGCGTGCCGTAGATTTGGCTGGGCATCGCACACAAACACACACACAAACAAACACTTCCTTTTATTATTATAGATATTTATATCCATACTGTTACTTAAAATTTGATTACATTTAGGTTCTCAATCACTTAGACTTCCGAAATAGTTCAATGTCTCCTTTAAAAAGTTTTATACCACAATGTTTGCATATAGCAGTAGTAGCCACCATAACTTTACACATAAGTTTCCAACTTCTTCGATTGGAGAAATAGTGGAAAGCATCTTTTACAAAGTCGCATGTTTTACTGTTTACATGCTATATTATATCTTTTTCATTTTGGTTTAGTACTATATAACGTATGTAAGATCCAACCATAGGCATGTGACCACTAATATTGGTCAACCTTACGGAGATACCGGTTCTAAAATAATTGACGTGAATTTAGTTTTATTATGCCCTTAGTTCTACCTGGTATTTTTCAACTAATGAAATCTCCCATCATTTCATATGCCAGAGTAGAAAGATACATTATTTGAGTGAATGGTTTTAGACTTTTCTCTTTAATTTCAGTTGAGTATGTAATATAGGAATTTACAATCGTAGAGTCAATGAGATAATAAAATAGTATGAGCCTCAACCATCTTGAGTTTAAGCCGATATCATGAAAGTTGCTGATCAAATAAATCCCCACCAGCCATAGAATTGTTGTAGGTTCAGGCAGTTCGAAAACAAAGGGCTCTGGAATATATTTTATCTAAAAATGTGTGAATATCCTGGGAGGGGAGGAGGTTACATAACGATGAGTTACATACCCTCTAATCATCACAAGACATTGTTAGGATAATCAAATCTGGCAGATTACGATGGGCAAATCATGCAGCGTGAACGAAAGAACAATGTTCAAGGTATTGACAGGTTAACCCAATGGAAAGAAAACATTGAGAATACCTAGATGGAGATAGATGGAGAAAATAAGAATGGACCTGAAAGAGAGAGGGTGTAATGAGGTGGACTGGATAGCATTAGCTCAAGATAAAGATAGGTGGCGTACTTTTGTAATTACAGCAATTAACTTTCGAGTTCCTAATGCAATAGAGTAAGTAACTAAGTCTGATACTTAACATTATAATTCATTCCGTTCCCTTTTCTTATTTGTCCAAAGCACGTTACCTTTTTGAACAGTTGCATATGATACGACACAAATATATTTTTTGTTTCTTTCTCTCCAGTTGCTGACACTGATATTCACACTTTGGACACAGTATATATATAATATATAATATATAACATATATTTTCAATTTAGATGATCTTTTTCAAAATATATTTTGGTTGGTATTTTCTATTTATTCTTAGTGTTCCATAGACAAATATTCCCGGCATCAGTAAATATATCCTCAAATTTATAGAAGCAAAGAAATTGTAAAAATAAACACAGTAACCCAATCGTCTCAATACCAATATTACAATATACACAATATATGAATGCAATTTACAAAAAAGGTTTTACTATATTATTATGAAATATAAATTTAACCAATTCAAACAGGCAAATTGCATAACCTATCCAATACCAAACATGTTTTTAAGTAAGATCTATCTTACTTGATTCAAATTCACATATCGATTAATAAGTCATTTATTACTATATTGTAATTGACATGTCTTAAATTGGGGTGTTTGTTTATTCTAACATTGTAATGTTGTGAATTTCAAGTGACAAAAGATTATAGCAACGTGTTTTGATGAGTGAATAAACAACAGGACACAAGTTCTGACGGCCATAATGCCCTGTCAGCATTCCTTTTGGCAATCAGACAAAGTTGTGGTATAAATAGTACCATTATTCGAGATAGCATGTCTGACAATTCACCATCGGTTCTAGGGGGATTTCACTCTGCCCATTTTGGAAAATATGCTGGTTAGGATGCAGAATCATCGAGTACGTGTGCTGGGGGGATACCGCCATGCCCAAGGTACCAGGATTCATAACCATGTAGGATCCCCTAGAGTGTCAGTCAGGCCATTGGTTGAGCATTCCTTAATATACTTCGTTCTGACACTAGCTGCTGAGAAAGTTTTTTTTATATTTTTAGTAAATTCTTAATAACATCACATGTTGTATTAGAGAAAAGTAGTACAATAAACCCTGAACACCAAAGCCGTACATCAATTGATAACCCACACAGTCATTTATTCGGTGGCCACCCTTATCCTTGGCTACAACACATCCTGACAGATTAGACCCTTGGAGGGGGGGAGTGACACTGTAAATAAATGTTTATGTCTTTTTCAATTGAATTGAAGAACAATTTCCTTATTTTATCAGTAAAAACTTTAGCACAAGCAATAAAATAACATAACCAAGGAGGTTTTCACATATTATAAATCCACGGAGCTAGATGAGTTTTACCATTTAGTATTATGTTGCCATCTAGGGGGAGTAGAGAGAAGCAGTAATAAATAATTTTACTAATTATTTTTCTAACAATGTTTGTTTATTACTTTCTCTCTATCTTACAGGTAGAGAAAGTATGGTGATCGTCAAAAAAATCGGACTCGAGATTTTGATGAATCTTGACGTTTCATGACTCCCTGAATCCGAAAAAGTGGTTTTTGAATTTCCGTCTG
>CABFWB010000428.1:159280-176910 GCA_902151455.1 Timema bartmani | reverse complement strand
ACAAAGATGCGCCTCTTTTCTCATTGATTATATATCATTGTATATTATTTTATGCGTGTTCTTATGTGGAGTGGTGATGATACAATGTACATTATTCCGTTCAGAAATCTTACGAGTTTATAGAAAGAGAGAGAAAGTCTGTGCGGTGCGCCGTACCATTTATCTTCTTTTGTGATTGTTCTTAAGTGAAGATTGCATTATTAATGCTTTTGTTTGTTCACTCAGTTTGTGGACAATGTAATATTTTGTCTCAAAGATTTATTAAATTTTAATTTATTGATTACTATGATTGATTTGTGATTGCCATCGTTCTCTCATGATTGTAAAACGAGGAACTATCAAAAAGTGTGGGGCCAGATGTTGATCGTTCTAGTTTGATGTAGTTTTGGTGCTGATTTACCGTGCGAATAGTGAGTCAAGCTGCTAGTATGATATAGCTTAAATTTTGCAATCATTAAAGAAAGTTAATTACCACAGCAGTCAATTTAGAATTAATATTATCTCATCAAGAACTCTTTTGAAAATAAAATTGAAGCAAATTTCCTGTTGAATAATTTACTGCCCTGCCGTGATGACTTACAACAGCACACAATCCTAAAATCCTCTGAATATGCATCGTATAGAGGAGCCTTGGCCAGGTCTAGTCAATATGACGTCATCTCTTAATACCCGAAGCCACTACCGGAGTAATACCGGAGCTGTGACGTGGTTGGAAGAGGGGAGGGTACACAGAAAGGGGGGGGGGGGTAAGGTTGGCTGCACTACGATGGATTAGCTCAGGGAATGATGAAGAACCTTATTCCGGTTTCCGTCAAGTTTACACTGCACATCGATCTGAAAGGTCACTTCATGGACCAAAGTACAGTCGGTGACGGTACCAGTGATGTGTAGGTCAAGGTTCGTATCTAAATTATAAAAATTGAAAGGTCGAGAGAAGAAAGGGGCTGAATCCACTTTTAACTCAAATTAAGTAATGGTTCCATCTGTCAGACAATGATGATACCATTTTAATTACATTTTTTTAATGGTTAAAGTGATCCCTGTCATTGTTTAAGAAAAATCAGTGTTTGCCAGGTTCCTTATGGGGTTTGTTACATAAAAGTTGTCTTAGAAAATGTGTGTAATGTAACTCTCCTGCCATTTCCCCTCTACTCTTCTTAATATTATTGTTAATAAACAAAATATCCTCCACCTAAACCTTCCCTTCGAATGTGGGTTTGATCCTAATATATTTACATAGCTTCCTTCTCGCCTACCAATTTAAAATAATCATATTGCATTTCGAACCTAAAATATCTACATAACTTCCTAATTTTCTAGGATATTTTTTATTCATTTTAGTACGTATGGGGTATTTTCCCAGGTGTTAATTATCACTGGGGTTTTTCCATCCCTTCCCTGCGCTAAAAGGGTGGAAACCAACTATGACCGTTAAAGTTACAGGAGATACGAATTGCGACCCACCGTCCAAGGGACTTTGTATCATGTAAGACCGAAGGCAAGGGTTTCAAATACCACTTTCACAAGTTTCTGTTAAATAGAGTTGCAGAAATAACTGTGTCGTTTATCAAGTTTTATTGTAAATATGAAATATTTGAGCACGTAAATGTGCATAGCCATAATCCAAACCTAACCTAACCTAACCTAGCCTAACCTGGATTGCAACTAGCTCCAGATACGTAGATGGTCCATACGGATTGGAGCTAGCACATTCCGCGCTAAAGAGGGTGGATTTATTCTAAGTTAACCCCTCAATCCTTATCTCTAGGATCCAGTAAATTAATAACCTAGAGGCTCAAACTTGGATTAAACGACAAGCTCGTCAAGTCTAATTTTTTTACCTGAGTATAAATTGGGTTTCAAATCCCAGCCAGGTGTTTTGAGAGTGGCTTCCACTTAATGTTTCAGCCCCCTTCCCTCACCCTTCACTCAAAAGCGGGCACATATCATCCTGATCCTCATACCTACTCCATTAGTGTAATTAAAAGCGGATAAACCGGACGGGTCATAATGAGATGCGGTGCAGGAATACAAAAAAAAACTTGATGTGCTATGGTGGAAGTGTAGGAAAAGTGAGTTAAGGGTAGTATGTTGGCAGTTTTTATATAAACAAAATTATTTTAGTTAAATGAAATCAAATAATTATCTATTAGAATCATAAAGTTTAGTTTTATTCACATGGTGACTTCAATAGTTTTTTAATATCTTGCAAGGGTGTCCTGGAATTTAATTATAGCTTTCCTCTTCGTTTAAAAGGTTTGTCATCTAATGCCACCATGCCCATGACAGATATTCAACAAATGTTGATATTACCATGTGGAAAAAATACTCTCTCTGTTTTTATTGAAAGAATATTTTGGCCAAAAATATGTTTTGGTATAAAAACTTGTGTTACCTACCCCCACCCCCACCTTAAACGTAATAATTAAAAATAAACTATAATAAAACTTACTTTTTATTTCTTATCCTCACGGTCGGTTAGTCTTTTCAAGATCAGCTCAGTATCTTGATGCGACCTCTCGAGCCCTGTTGGAATCGGCGTGTTTAGGGTCGTTACAGTTTCATCGCTCAAGGGTAGTCCCCAAGGCGATTACAAAAATGTCGTCTTCCATGCGAGATGGGACCAAGCGACAAATTCCTGCATTCGAGTACAGGGTTTTCTTTCAATGGCTCGTTTATTTTTGCGCACCTTGACAATGACTAGGCATTGTGTCTCAAACTCTGTCAAAAGAAGCTCTGACACATTCATTATAAAACCAGTGATATGGCACCAGGAAAAGAACCGGAAGGGTATGGGAGGAGAGTGGGTGTTTTAACCCCCTATATTTTTCACGTCTTCCTCGGTACATCCGGTTGATATTTGATTTGTTTTTCTATGTCCATAAGACATAGTCTTAAATACCTGGGCAATAACCAGACGCCCTATACTGCATGGCCAGGTTTAGGCTAGGATAAATCTTTAGATCGAAAAATGGTGGAAATCAGGTTATCTATAGCTTTGTTCTATGATCTAGTTGGGTCTCTAACCTTTCTATTGTTGTACCTTTGTACGGTGCTCAACTCGTGGGTACGCTACTTGTCCAGAGTAGTGGCCCGCGTGGTATTGTTTATTTTGTCCGGCCCCCTTCAGGTGCCACTTGAATCAGTTAATAGTTAACTGTTTGCTGGTGTTATAGTCTGTGTTCAGACTTGTGTTGATATTTAAATATACTATTGAATGACCAGGCAGTACTAATGAGGAATAGACCGGCCATATTATCTTTACAGCCTAGACTCCTGGTAGCTCGCCATTAACTATTTGTAAACTTACTGTTCTCCTTGTATCTTGTAATTGGAAATGGAGCTAGCTCATGCTAGTTAGTGCATTTAACTACAAACGTTGTAACTCTTTAAACTAGGATGGTCTGGAATTAG
The DNA here is from genome assembly GCA_902151455.1 of Timema bartmani. NCBI lineage: Eukaryota > Metazoa > Arthropoda > Insecta > Phasmatodea > Timematidae > Timema > Timema bartmani. The sequence continues at coordinate 173,496 of CABFWB010000428.1, read as the reverse complement.
GTATTGTTAACTATAGTTCATTTAGATGTTTATTAGGTTAAAGTCTAGTAGCCGCGAGGCTGGAGTGGTGTTATGTATTGTTGTTTAAACTTAGATTATGAATTGCTTCCTATTTAAACTGCCGTTATGTTGAGGCAGACGCACGTTCGTGAGAGAATGTGTGTTTGTTCTAATCTTACGAGCTACACCCTTTTTAATATAGGCACAACCATACTTGTCATGGTTGCTGGTCAAACCTAGGTGCTTCACACCTAACGTTCTCGATTTGGGCAGTAATGTCTAAAGTAACAGATATAATTTCCATCAATAAACATTGGAACGTTTTGTATATGATCTCGCCAAACCATTTGTATTACTTTAGACTTCTTTAAATTTAAATAAGCGGATTTGTTAAACTCTTATATCTCTCTTATGTTTGATCCTTCCTATTCTTCATTAAATATATTTGTAACTGTTTTCGTCACTTTTTCTAACAGATAGGAGAAGCGGCGATACAGTATAAAATTCATTTATCAATTAATTACCTAGTCCATGAAATTAGGAGCTCGAAAGCTCATTGCAGCACTTATGAAAGTACGCCACCTATCTCCGTCTTTAGCTAGTTCACTCCAGTCCACCTCATTACACTCCATCTCTATCAGGTCCATTCTAATGTTATCCTCCCATCTGCATCTAAGTCTTCCCAATGGTCTCATCCCATTGGGTTTACCAGTCAGTACATAAACAAGGTTCTAGAATCTCCCATTCACGCTACATGTCCTGCCCACCGCAATCTACGAGACTTGATTATCCGAACAATGACTTGTGATGAGTACAGGGTTGCAGCTCATCATTATGTAACTTTCTCCACTCTCCAGAAGCCTCATCTCTATTTGAAACAAATTAATTTACAAAGCACCTTGTTTTCAAATATTCTAAATCTGTTTTCATCATATCATATCCATAGAGAACAACTGGTAAAATATAGTTTAGTTTATTTTGAGTTTTACATTCCTGGACAGCAGGTGAGATATGAACAACTCACTGACCAAGTAGTAGCATGCATTTTCCGACTGTGTTATTTTCCTAATCTATAATCTAATATTGTTATTGCTACTTAAAATTGTTCCTAAATATTTAAACTCGTTAACCCTGTCAAATGATATGTTGTTCGCGGTAATCTCTGAATTATCGTGGTCAATCTGTGTTTTATATATGATCAAATACTTAGTCTTTTCAGCTTGCAGCTTATTTCCTTACTAGTCTCTAATAAAATGTATGCATTTATTGCAATAGCTTCCTTACTATTGCCCAACAAAGCTGATTCCCCTATGTATCCTAATAGCTGCATTATACCATTATGTCAACCCTTCCCTACTCTCTTGTATTATTCTAATAGCTAACTCTAAGGCTAGATTAAAAAGTAATGGAAGGAGTGTATATCCTTGTTTCAACCTATTATGTATTTCGAAAGTATCTGATAATTGACATCCGATCCGTACCTTGCCCCGCATATCAATCAAATATACCTAAATTACTAGAAATAGATAAAAATGTAATTAAACATTCAATTTAATTATATAGTACATAGTTCACTCTTACATTGAAAGTGAATAATTGCTAAGGATACTTTAGCAGGAAGGGCTGTCCATTTGCATACACAATTTGCAACCGTCAACCAGTATTGAAGTTGAAGCTCATCACCCCCCCCAACACTTAAAATTATGATGCCCATAAAGAAAATGTTAGTAAAAANTTTTTTTGCGTCATAAACATAAAAATCTCGTTATAAAGTTTAATAAAGATTTCACGATATAATTTAATATCTCTTGAATTTTTTTTAAAAACACACTGTTAGTAATAATATTTTTAATAATTTATTTTATAGGGCAAGGGAGTCCATAGCTATAAATTGCTGTGTCAAATTAAGTCTTCAAATATTTTATGTGTTATTTACTTTAACTTAAAAATAATAAAAGAGAAGTTTTACAATTTAATATATTGTTATTATTTATATTCTTATAATTATTAATTACTATATTTTTCGTGACTATCCATCAGTATATAACATTATTTAGCCATTATTGTTTATCTTATTTTCTCGTGTAAATATATGTATTTGTATGCTACTTGTGTACTTTTCAGTGCTGGCCTGTTATAGGTCTTACGACTGTTGGCCAGCACTATAATGAAGGAAATTGAAATTGAAATTGAAATTATTATTACTATTATTATTATTATAAACTAGTGACATGTATTGCTAGACTCTCGCCTATAACACATGAACGATTTTTATTAGAAATCACGTTCTTGCAAAGGGTAGTTATTTTCAAATGTAGATTGAAAAAATATTAATTATACATTGGTATAAAGAGGAAAATTAGTTTAAAAAAAATCATTATTTTGAAATTGATCAACCTAAAAACATAATAAAGTCTTAAAATAAGAAAAATGTTAATGTAAAATATTTTATTCTAATGAAAAACCACATATTATGATAATAAAATTAAGTTTATCAAAATGAATAACAGTTTTAAAATATATATTTTTAATTGTATGGTCCCGCGATGCTTATTTAATTTAAATTATAGATATATTTTCAAATTGTTGTCACATGTTTTTAATCATTTAATAATTCTGTTTATTTATTTATAGGCTTAATTTTTTATTTTATATAAGAGTATTTAGCATGTCCTTTCCATACCAACTCATTATATCAGCACATGACTTATAAAAAATATTATAATGGGCACAAAAAAGTCCTCTTGAACGTCAATTCATCATTGTGAAAAAGCGGGGTCTTAATTTTTGATCAACCCAGGATTTAATAAAATGTCATCATGGTTTTATTTAAAATGAGTATTTGTCTTTAAATTAATTCAACCAAAGCTGTATAAATTGTATAAATCCTTTCAAAGTGTACCTAAAATAGACTGCAGACACTGAAATAGATCCTGAACAATTACGAGCCGTTTATTTACCTGTAAGCATAACCATATAGCATAATCTAAATTTGATAGATGAAATATCAGTACTTGGAAAGTGGCCATCGAGGATAATATAAATATCATCAATATAATATTAGTAGTTGGAATAGTAATCATCTAGTACAGTTATGGGCTAACTTTTCGGAGAGTGAGCCAAAAGAAAAAAGAAAAACGTCAGGTGGGCCAACACAATTTATTAAAATATACAATGGTACATTTTACACAACTATTGTCCAATTAAGTCCTATTAATTTTTAAATGGATTTGTATTATAATGATTTCTAACTCTAATACGATGTGAATTGTCTAAATTATTTAACAAATACTTAAATGAAACAAATACCTACATTACTTGAATGAGGGTGTGTGTGACGAGTGGAACTGTTCTTCTGAGAGTTTTTCATAGTCTTGTTCCAACTGGGACGAAGGGACTCTCAGAAGTGAAGCTAATGCTTGGAAGTAAAGTGTCGGGAAATGTTAAACTCCTTGTAGACGGACACTGGTCACGATCTAAAATAGCAAAAGAACAAACGAGGGAAAAATACTTTTTTTCCTGTTTTTCGTTTAAAACACTTTTTTTTTCTGAATTTGTAATCCTTTCGTGGGCTATATTGAACCTGCCTGCGGGCCGTATCTGCTATATATAGTCTGTATTTTATTATTTCAATAGTGATTTTAAATCCATACTAAATTTTAAGAGGAATAAAAAATGTATCATGTTTATCCTAACCAATAATCTAAAATGGGGAGTTTTGTCGGTGTGCCCTAGTTTTAAAACTCTTTTTCTTCTAAGTAAAAATATTTAATTCCTCGATACAGCCACTTGAACCTTGTTAAATAATAATCAGAATTCCTCTTCAGAAAGAAAGAAAAAAATCCCCGTTTCTCCCTTTTCAATATCCTACTTTAGGTACTTTGGTCTTTTGTTTTCTTTTATGTAATTTTCTTTTCGCTTACTTTTAGTCTTGCTTTTTCCTTCCCCTCCCAGAACCATTTCCTGTCGCAATAATTTCCTTTTTCTTCTTCGAACTTATTTGGAGTTTTAATTTTTATCTAACTTCCAACCCTTCAGATTTTGTTCCGGTTGCTGTCTTTTCAGCCTCACTCCACTTTTTTTTTTTATCACCCTCTTGCCCCCTTCCATTTCAAAAACACACCCGCATCTCTTGACTCATTTTCTAAAGTAAATAATCACTTCTTTATTTTTTTTTAAATATTGACGTTTACCAAAATGTATTCATCAAACTCTTTTAATAATATTACCGATAAAAAAATCAATTTCAAATCTAAACGTCGTTTGGTAGATTATTTATAATTAGGTTTCACTAGTAGATAGGTGATGAATATTAGTGCCATCAATCGTTGGTCATCAAGGCCACAGGCCACGTGACATAAGGTATCAGATTATCAATAGATAGAATTAACGTAAACAAGAAGGTAAAGGTTCAAATATAGGTTGGTGACATTGGAAATGTTTTTCTCAATCGCTCTCCATAATAATGTGGGTTCATTTCCACTCCCTACCCTGCCCATACTTACCTCATTGATTAAACTGAAGCTAATTTTGTGATTAAATATATTAGTTAAATAATACTGACCTTGATAGTCCTGGAATAAAGTACTTGTCTCAGGACCCGATGTGCGTGGGTTCAAACCTGGCCGTGGTCGATGGATTATTCTGGAGCGATAAAAATCCGTAGCACAACTTCCTTTGGGGAGGAAGTAAATCCGTCGATCTCATGTTGATCGTGGCACGTAAGATATTCCTGGAAGGTGCGTGTGTGTATGTAAATACCTTTCTTAGCCAACTTTGTATGTCCTTTCGCTCTCGCTCAGAAAATTTCTTGGGTGCTGATATAATCAGTCGGTTCAGAAAGTGAATGATTCCTCAAATAAATAAATTAACTAAAATAATACTTACTGACCCTAAAATGCTTATGGTCATTATCAACACTTAATATATTAAAAAGGAAATATATACAAGAAATTCCCTCCCCAAAACTTTTTTTAAAATATTTATGATATTTTTGTTACACTTTCAGAACAACTTGATCACATATGGCACCTACAAACTAATTTAATATTAGAGAGGCCACAACATTTGTTATATTTGAGTTTTATTTTGGTGTGCCGCATTTTATTTTCCAATCCAAATATGTTCATAGCCATACTAATAAGGCAGGGATGAGGAAAGTAGGATTTAGAGTAAATTATCCCGCATTTGTGTGCATGAATAGTGAAGAGCTATTTGGGGAAAACCCTCTTTCAGTACATTTTACAGGGATGTTAACCTCGATCCTTCCATCACCATCAGTTGAGTATATTGAAGTCTTAGACCACCCAACCAGCGATATTGGTGGCTGTTAACTCATCACTGGGAATGATTAAGAACTAATATCACCAACAATACATTTTTAGGCTATGTCGGCAACCTAACCTGGCAGACTTAGATCTAAAACCAAATTAATGTCACAGGGAAAGATTTATTGAGAAGGTTAGTATGGTTTAAAACTATAGGAAAGGGGGCATAATTATTAGGGCTTTTAGCAGGTGGATCAAAATATATTGTTTGTTTAGATATGCATGAATGAAAACAGGTTACGATTTGATCAAAATATAATAGATCAATTTGGAGGACCCTAACCCTAAGCACCATGAAGTCTACCCTTAGTTGAGCGATAATACACCCCCACTTCCATCCAGAATATCCCCTTAGATAGATATTCTGTCCTCTTTCAGCAAACTTTGGTGTATACAGTAATGTTGTGAATCGTACGAGTGAATAGGGGGTTCTGTATAAGTATTTTAAATACGTTAATGAGGTAGGTATGAGGAAGGTAGAGTTTTATAGAAGATCTAGCAGCATTTCTTTGAAGAAGAATGATAACATATTTAGTAAAACAACACCCTCAGAATACCTAGACAATACTCGGACCCTGAAGTCCCCGTCACTGGAAAACCACACTAAGTGAACTTGGCATTTAGTTCACGTAACCGTCGATGAGGTTGGCTGATATTTATGTAGGGCTGTTTTCATAGAACTACTAGGACATTATACAAAATTTCATTCACAAGGTCCTGAGATATTTACTAATCCCATAACAGGAAGAACCTATAAATTTGAGTAATAATATAAATTAGTTAGAATCATCCAGAATAGAGCTGAAGACCTCAAGACTTGTGTTTGACATCGATAACCATTTATCCATGGCTACGATCAACAGCGGAAACTTATAAATAGCATATCTTTACTCTCGTTCATCCATGGTTCCTGTATAAACCAATCAATCATTCCTCACCCTCTTTACACTCAAAACCAAGTCGTCAACTCTCACCATTCGGCTATTCGCGCCATTTTCCCATATTACTCAGCTGGCCAAATATAGCAGGCTTATTTATTATTTTAGTGTGGAGGTGTTTAACGTGCACTTTCTAAACCACAAAGGATTATACCAACACATGACTTTAAAACTAACTTAATTCTAGAACAGACACAGCATCCAGTATTTCGGGCATTGATTTATCAATGTGAAGGAGAGAAAAAAATAATTAATAATGATACTTTTTTATTAATGAAAAGATTTAAACCTGGAAACCCTTAAATCATTAGGAATACGCACCAAGGGGCGTAGCTTAGAGTCGAAAAAATATTTTTTTTTAATCTTCTTCTTCTTCTTCTTAAATCAACAACCCGAAAGTCGGTTCGATGTTATTACTATCCATCCGGAGCAAGTCATGCGCTCAGCCCTTCGGCTGGCTAGTGCTGCCTTCACCATCTGGTAGAGTTCCAATGTAATAGGAGAGTTAAGAATGTGTGGTGGTTCCCCATAGCCCCACACACTGAATTTATATGTGTGAGAACGAAAAGTCCTACCAATTTTGCTGGGAAAGGTATTTTAGGGTTATTTTACATGCCACAATCGACTTGGAACTGGAGACTTTATTTCCCCTCCAAACGAAGTTGTGCTATATATTCTTATCACTCAATAAAAATCCTTCGACCTCAACTGGGTTTGAAACCATGAACATCAGGCTCCAAGGTGAGCAATAGCACCAAGGTCAGCTAGTAAAATGTGTACCTCCAATATATTTTCTCCTCCACTCTGTGACCATTTGATAAATTAATCGTACGTAGTCTCTGGACTTCATATCACACATGGTAAGAGTATTTCCTTCAATAGTTGTACAGTAAATATTATTATGAATACTGAGACCACATCGTATGTATGGTTTAAACTAGCTCAGCTTACACTGTTAACACTCCACAACACGCCACTGAACATTCTACCTGCTGAGTGGAGGGGATAAACAGTGAATTCTACTTTCCCAAATCACAGAGATAAATGTTTGTCTTGAAATTATATAGTTGTAATTAAAGATGATGTGTCGACTGTTATTGATAAATCAAAAGAAAGATGATAATAGAAAGGTGATTTTGGAAGATATACTCAAGAGTAGGACCTAGAGAGAAAGATGAATTAAATAGACAAGCATAGAAGGCCTTTTTGATAATTATGGTTATAGCTGCATCTAAATATAATTTTCTTTAATTTAAAAAATGACACTTGAACATGGGAATCAAACCTGGAACCTTTGGCTTAATACTCCAATGCTCTATCCGATGAGCTATCCAAGAATATCATATTTTAAGGCAGAGCCTGTGATGGACGTACTTAAATTGTCAGTAACAATATGAATGAAGAATGACCCTGGGCACGGGATTATTCCTGGACCGCTCAGTGGTTAAACCATTGGCGTACTAAGCCTATGGTCTTGGGTTCGTTTCCCGTGTCAAGGTGTAATTTTTTCAGTTTACAGAATTTAAGATGGAAAGGTGTCCACCCAAGACTAAACCTAAGTCTCCTTAGTTGTGTAACTAGTTAATTATTACTTTCAAAAGCAGGTTTACTAAGGGATTAATATAAGGGTTAGAGATGAGGAAGGATTATTTAGCGAACGGGAACCAGCATTAACTTTGAGAGGATATAGAAAAAAACACAGTGATTAAATTTATTTACGTGTGAAAAATCACTCTTGATGTATTAAGCCAAGATTAAACTATCAAACCCCTTTTCCACCAGAAATCCCATCTGAATCGTGCGTGACGCCTTAAGCCACATGACCACTGGTGCAGTGAAAAATCAGTTTGAATTTTAAGCTCACCCCTTCATAATTATTTATGATTTGATTATTTCTCATTTCACCTACAATGTTGGGCACCGCTCCTTGACTATCCGTCTAGGATGGATTATGTACAAGAATTTGCATCTAGGGAAAGTGGTAAGACATTTAGAAAAAAAAATTGCATTGCACACATCGGTGGATCAAGCCTCAACGTGGGGATGTAGGGAACACGAGAAAATTTCAGTGTTTTTGTAGGTTTATTAATAAAACCATTTTTGGTCAAAATAAATCAAATATTGCTCCTGTAGAAACGTAGAGTTTAATTTTCTTCACGGGATGACATCAACATTTCTGTCAATGGTGTCTAGAAATTTAATTGCAACTAATTATCTTTATTTAAAAAGTTTCTCATCTAATGCTGCTATGCTCATGACAGATATTCAACAACTGTTGACATTACCATGTGAAGAAAACTAAACTATGTTTTTACTGAAGAAATTGTTTAGTTATTTCGGCCAAAAATTGTTTTGCTATAAAAACTGCAAAAACGCAGCCCTTTTATCGCGTTACATCCTCCACCTTAATCTCCTAGTCACCGAAAATCCAATATATTACGATAGTGACACCTTAGACCATGAGACCACCGATGCAGGTCATTTCGACATGAGTATGAGTGACGTGAACGGCTTTTCCTTTTGGGCCAGAACCCTTCTCCACCCCACCTTCCCCACCAACCATCCAAACGTACCTCACAGCGCAATCCCTTGGCGACCAATATATCGACCCAAGTGTCCGCAACAGATTTTCCGCGTCACAGGTATCAGGGTTCACGTCCCTGTTATGTCAAATCATGGCACGAGTTTTCTCTCTCAACAGTACATAATGTGTTAGCAGTGCCATGTTGCTTGGCCTTGGCTGAAATTGAACTCATATTACACACCTATATTAGGACTTGATAGGAAGAATAATTTATAAAATACAAATATTTTTAATTCTTAGCACTGCGTCTTACTACCCATTCGGAACATATTCATATGAATTAATATTGCTAATTTGTTAGGGATGAGTAAGGTTTAATTTAAAGTAAGTGTAGGCACACCTCTAAAAAATTAAAGCCCATTTAGGAAAAACTACCCTCAGTACATCCGACAGGGATTTGAACCCCGATCTCCCTGTTATCATCGGTCCAGTCTACTTCGAGAGGGACGTCATAGATAATGAGGCCACTGAATAGGGTTAAATTTTATATTATTTTAATGAAAGAAAACCCCTTAACAGCCAACGTTACCCCCCATTTTGAAAGCGCATTCAATGCTTGATCGCATACCTTTTTAATTACACACATAAATGGATCATACAATCACATGCTTAATATAATTTTGAAGAATCAAGCAAGTATCACATTTATTTTTGGAACATATATTTGTACATCCCTGTAATATAATAAAATTATGTCTACTTTCCTGTAAGAAGAAAATATAAATCTTTATTTATCTATTTTACATATTTTCGAGTTCTTTTAATTTATTTTCCTCTTTTTTTTTTTAGTTTGATTCGTTCTAAAAAATAATACTGTCGGAATAGTTTGTTTTTTCTCTTCTTCGTGAGAATGTAGAGCTTTATTAGAAAATAGAATCATTCGACTTAAATATAGGTCACGATAAAAAGAAGGAGACAAATGGATGAATCAAAGATTAGAAATACGAAATGATCGGTTAAAAAGAGATTTTTATAAAAGTAATCTTAACTCTTTGAAAAATGTGTCTGTTGAAAAGTATTTCATTATTAAAGAGAGTATTATTACTACAATTATTATTTTATTTATTTATCTCTAGCTTGAAACTCCCAAACACTCCGTGACATTTAATAGAGCACCTCCTATTCATGAAAACACTAAAGAGGTTAGGTTATATACCTAAAGGAAGCTCTTTTAAACCCTGGTTAAGATATATAAATTACTGTATTTTTCTAGTTATAAGTCTGATTTCAGCCTTACCAAGATATATATATATGTTTGACACAAAGTCTATTAATGAAGTAATCATACATGAAGTAGGCTTTAGGGTCCCAACTAGCTGAAGGAAAATATTTTAACAATTCAGTATTTACTACTAGAATGGGAGTTTTGTATTTTCCAAATCAATAAAAATAAACCCTCAACTATCTTAAAAATTGTGGCTGTGACATTGTTGAAGAATACTTCATTTTGAAGCAAGATAGATATGTTTTGCTAATTATTTACTTTGATATGATAACTCCAACATTTCTTTGCTAAATGACTAGTCACACCTTTCCATTCATCTATTTTTAATTATTAAATCTCAATTAATGTAAGTATCTTAATTCTACAGTGACATGTGGATACATTTTATATCTTCTTTCCCGTGAACCTTATTTTAAAATAACAAACTACGTATTAAGCAACGTGGGATATATGCACATCTGCAATGTGTGTTAGTGCTTCGGTAGGTAGCCCCTTAAGGAGGTAGCTTATAGGAAATTCAATCACATTAGTCAGTGGATTTTGAGGAAAAATCACATTGAAAATATTTTGTAAATAAATAATTTTAGTTCTCCTGACCAGAATCCGAATCAAAAACTTCCTCGTCAACGGTGACCAAACGCTATGCGAATCTTAGAACCTTACAAAGTTCCAGTATTTAAACATTTTGGTATGAAGAAATTATAAAGAAAAATAATTAATTTTTTACACCAGCATTGATAAACTTTTACTTTAAAATGGGTATTACTTTATAGATATTAATATTATCAATATAAAGTGAAAGTTGCATATCCCACGAATAAGCGTATAAGTAAATTAAAATTAATTTAATAACTTTCATTATTTTTTTTAAAAAAAAGTTCTATTTTATCTAAATCGGACCACACAGTTGTGTATGCCAATTCCCTAATAGGGCCGTACTTACAGTGATGGATGTTCCAAACAAGGGCAAGTTGGTTTGTAGGCCATGCTTGTATGCCATGCGAATAGTTACAAAACCATTTTTAAAAATTACGTTAAGACGTAACTTATGTGGTAGTTGGTTCTAAACTAACTAAAAGACAAATAACCAGCTCCCAGACCGTTAATTTGACCAAAAAGAAAAAAAAACCAAGATAACTATGACATAGGCTTTGCCTTATCGGGGAATCAAACCTGTTATATTTAGATCTGTTTACAGGGAATACGGCAAGGTCGTTGTACGTAAGACACACATATATAATATGTTTATGTATATAAATATATAATTTCTGAGTGAGTGAGGAAAGGCCAAAGGTAGAGATACACATCCAGTTTATTCACATTTAATTACGTTAATAGGGTAGGGATGATGAAGGTAGAATTTACATCAAATCTACCCACATTTAATTTGAGAGGGAACGGTATACTATTTATAAAAAAGCAACCCATAGTTATATACAGCCAGTATTCGTTTTGATCTAACAAACGTTGAGATGTTACCTTCTTACTCTGAGCACCCCGTCACCAAACGGAATATAACGAAGACAGCGATGTCTTCTGTGATCCTCCAAGAACGACGAGACTTTGATGTTGCCTACCACCCACCCCACACACCCATAGACATCTCTGAGAGTAATTTGCGAACCTTGCGATGACTGTAATTGTATACTGCGGTGTTTCTCAACTTGTCACACGAGAAGAATACTATTATAAGGGATGAAACTAAACATATCTCAAATTAAACAGGTAGAGTGGTGAAGGGGCAAGGGGGCTGTTATAGAATTCCTTTAAAAAGTAGTTTTTTATTTTTTCATCTAAATATAAGTAACTGTAAACGTGATTATATAATCGAGATTACGATTAGTATGTTTTATGTTGCCCCGAACCTAAAAAAATGCGTTTTACAACTATTCTGTCTGTCCTCGTGTTTGTACGTAACTATTTTGATTAAAATTGGTACCTTGAGCCTATTTTGCATGATAAATAATAATGTATGTTTATTTTATAAATTGAAATAATTTAAAGGTACTCACGACAAATTATAGACTGTTAAAAAAATTTCGTAAATGGCATTGAATATTTAGCTAAAAATAGATGCTCCGGGAATTGTTTATCATTATAAATGAGAATATGATTCTATTTTTATAAATTAAAAATAATTTTAAGGTATTTTTAAAAAATAAGAGATTTTTGAGGATCTGATATTTGTTAAAAACCTTTTAAATTTTTTTTTTAAATTCATGTATCACGTGTGCTTATTGTGAAAAGATTATGTGTTTGGTTTTCTGAGGAAATCTTAATTAGGGGTAGTTTGCGGAAAACCTATTTTTGAAAGTTTTCTTCCAAGCTGTAATACACAATATATGAGAGTGTGTGTGTTATTGTGTCGTAGCATTTACTTAATACGTAATTACTATTAATATGTATTCACATTAGTGAGCGCACGGTTTAAATATTAGTTTCATCTTCACTGAGTTTGGTGGTAACAGGGAAGTCAGGGTTAAAATTCCAGCCACATGTACTGAGGGTGTATTTCATACTCACTCTACGCAAATACGGGTGTATTTCATCCAGATTATACCTTCCTCAAACCAGCCCCTATATCGTAATTAAAATTTGTATAGCCCAGATTGGTAGTAGGGAGAGGGCGGATAATTGTACACTGTCTTAAGACCCATATGAAATCATTTAATTAAACTAATAGTGTAAAGATGAAAAAGTTATGGTTAAGAGAAAGTGTCCAACACCCACCTCGGTGGCGTAGTTGGCTAACGCGCTAGTCAAGTTGAGCTCGACTGCCGAGGAAGGGGAGATCGAGGTTCGAATCTCGGTCGGGTGAACTGGGGGTGGTTTTACATAAAAGGTTTTCCACTCTCCCTCCACACAAATGTGGGTTCACTTCCTCCAAATTCAATCCTCCCAATTCCTAATCCATTAGCGTAATTAGTACTTAAGCGTATAACCCGAACGGGTAGTAAGACGCGGTGCTAAATAATAAAATAAGTGTCCAACATTTCTATGTAGGGAGAGAGTGGAAAACCATAATGAAATACACCAGTTCGGCATTCGAACCGTGACCTCTCCGTCATTGGCAAACCATACAAGACGAACTTGCTGTTCAGTCTGCGTGCCCAACGATACAGGTATTAAATATATTATTATAAAAATAGGCACCGTATAGATTTTCTTAATAAATACATTAGAGCTTTAAATAAAATATTGAAGCTATGTCATGTGTAACATAAACGTGCCATGAGATTATAATCTTGACATTTTCTGAAGATCTTTCTTCAACATTTCCTCTCCTTTATTTGAAAATATGTTGGAGTTGGAAGGCGAGGTAGAGGCAAGATCTATATTACTTTTAATATGTATTAGCTTTAATTTTCTTTTTAGGAATAACGTTGCTCTAAATTCGAATCAGTGTATGAAAATAAAAACGAGATATTTTATTGAATGATGTGAGAAGAACTTATTTAATTTGCTATTTTTGAAATCTACTCAAAATGCTATCAATTTTTATTATGGTAATTACTAAAATTTCTCGTTATCTCTCCATTATTTTAGGTAAAACGAGTTCCATTTTCTTCATTTCCTTTGATATTTGATGGTTAAATTTAGCGTATTTATTTTAGTGGCATAAAAGAAACTTGTAACTATAAATCTATGAATGATTGGTTGATTCTTAACCCAGAGGCAATGGTTGGATTTTTACCGTCAATGCGAGAGGAAGGAAAATTATGCTATAGACTATAGAGACCATATATATCAAAACATCTTATTGATTCTGATCAATTAGATTAATAAGGCGAAATTTACTTGGTTTAAAATTCAATGTTAACTAGGTTAAAATTAAACTATATTTTAATTAATAAATTTGAATTATCTTTTAAATTTATTAGATTAGCTGATTTGTCATGCTATTGGCATTGAAGTATGTAACACTTCAAATTGGGAATAAAAATATAGCTTATTCAAAAATGTATAAAAGGCACTTGGAAACCTAACGTGTTAGAATAATTCCCAGATCCATACAATCTACAATATTTCACTTTTACTTGAAATTGAGGAGTTTGAGGTACAATCATTTCGTTTTGTGTGTGTGTGTGTGTGTGTGTGTGTGTGTGTGTGTGTGTGTGTGTGTGTGTGTGTGTGTGTGTGTG
>CABFWB010000428.1:130067-159056 GCA_902151455.1 Timema bartmani | reverse complement strand
TGTGTGTGTGTGTGTGTGTGTGTGTGTGTGTGTGTGTGTGTGTGTGTGTGTGTGTGTGTGTGTGTGTGTGTGTGTGTGAGGGGGGTTTATGTGAGTATGGGTTTTTATGTTTGGATGTAGGTGTGGATATATGACTTAACTTTAGGCTTAACTTAAGAATAACTCTTATCACAAACACTTGAAAAATTGTGTCTAAAGTACTTCTATGCTACGTCATAGTATTTGTACTGTATTTACAGTCCGATCCATATAGCAAACCTATTATTTCAAAACTGAAAGCTCAAGATGTCAGAATGTACAAAATTAGTAATTATTACTATTATATTTATATACATAGTCTATTTCATTAATAATGTAAAAATAAATTTTGCAGTAATCTATAAGGAAGTACTTTTGGAAGCTTTTGGTAATCTTTAATTAGTAAATCAAATAATATAATAATAATAATAATAATAATAATCGACTTTAATGGCGAAGTTAAGGCTAGCGCCTTTTCTTACACTTAACCATATATGTATATATATATAATTTAATTTAATAGCTAAAAATCACCAAAAGCTTACAATAGTACTTCCTTATATATATAATTCCAAATTTTATCAACATTCAATCAATGTTGATGGATGAAAGTGGGCTTCATATAAAAATTAAAGTAACTATTGTTAAAGCACATTGTGTATACATATAATATTTTATGTTTGGTTAAAATTTTAAATCATTTAGTTTTCAATTTTAGTTTAGTGTTAGATAGAGTGGAATCCTTAACTTCACCACTAGAGTCATATTATAATTATAATTGTATCATGTTGTAGTTTGAGTGATGCCAATTGATATTGATAAAATAATGTGTCCTTTTAAGCTCATTTTGAGACTAAAAATTTTCATCCTTAAATATCCAATATATAATAAATGTTTTGTGCCTTTTTTTTTGCAAATTTACGGTTAAAGTAATTTTTTATAACCTCGAGAATCCTATCTTAGCGTCAATGCATTCACAGACTAATGTAAACTTAAGCGTACAGCCCGTACGGGTAGTAAGACGTGATGTTGAAAACAAAAATAAAAACATAAGCTATGCATGCACTAGAACCGATATAAGCCTGACATTGTCATGTGAACTAAACTTAAATATTTAAAATTATTTTTTTCATTTAATTGAAATATATATCGTGCGTATTTAAACCTACTGATTATACCATCACACGACTTACAAACGTACTTGAATTTAAAACAGACAAAACCTCCAACTCACAGCCGCTAATTAATTACTGGGAAAGGGAAAACCAACATTTCACCTATGATCAATTTTCGGCCATGCCAGGAATCAAACCTGGACCCTTAGATCAGTAGACAGATATGCTACCAACTGATTTAAGGTTTCAGATGGTTATGATGCAATTTATCATTTTATTAGGTCCATAGCCTGAAAAAAGTAAACCCCTCATTCAATATAAGAAGGGATTTTTTAAAATAAAAGGAGATTGAAAATAGGGCTTTATCGAAACCACTCGAATCATAAACACAAAATAGGTGTTTTTGTTTTTTAAAAAAACGGATGAAAGGAGGCGGATTTGAAACCATTCTTTTAAATAATGAATTGTTTTAAAAAAAACTCAATCTGACAAAAATAAATCCATACCATACTATAATTTTGCAGAGTTTCAACTTTAAAGGTCGTCTAGAAGCTTCTGGAGGGTGTGGAAGCCAATTATTTTATTTTAAAGAAGAAATTGGTTTGGTAGGACCTAAGAAACCACGATATAAATATATTGTTCTTTTCTAAAATTGTAGCTTATCTTTTTAATATGTTTAGAATTTTAAGTTTTTGAACGCATTTTCATTCTATAACCTTTAATTATAATAAAAGGCATTATAAAGATTTGTTGTGTATAACATTGGAATTCGTTGTCAAAAGGAATTGCTTCACACTGTTAAATTACTAAATACATATTTATAATTATATATATAATTAAAGGCATAAATAATCATATAAGTGTATACATAAATATGAATAAAATGGGGTTAAAGAGTTGAAACTCCCTCTTAAATGATAATGTACCCTGATAGGTTATCAAGTTATGTGTGTATGGACCTGAAATATTTTGTTTTTGAGGGACCTTTTGCAAAACACACAGTGCATTAATTTACAAAACTTTACTCCAGTTTCTCTTGACGTCTTTGCGCTTCGCTGCCTGACGAATCAAGATGGGAAGCTTCGTGCGTTCAACCACACACAGCTATGCAACAAACGTGGTATGCATGGGAAGACAATGTAGGCTCAAAATAGACACGCGGGTATTATAGATTCTGAATATGCTACAAATGGTACCAGTATAACATTTCGTACCACGCGACATTTCATACCACTCAGGCTACCTGAGAAGGGTTTACTAAAGACTTTAAGATATTTACCATGTGACAAATGGTACCAGAAACATTTCGTATCACGTGACATTTCATACCACTCAGGCTACCTGAGAAGGGTTTACTAAAGACTTTAAAATATTTACCATGCGACTAATGGTACCAGTAACATTTCGTACCACGCGACATTTCATACCCCTCAGGCTACCTGAGAAGGGTTTACTAAAGACTTTAAAATATTTACGATCCAACAAATGGTACAACTTGATGGGAATGTGTATCTGGTTTCAGTTTTAAATTAATTTAGGTGAATTTAATTTAATTAGTATGTAATATGTATCTGATATGCTTAGTCACACGTCGCTAAGGAGGATGGAAATGGTAATGGGGCGTTTCAAGTAGTTGAAATCTAACTTAACCTAACCTGACCTAGCCTAGCCTGGCCTAACCTAACCTAACTTAACCTTATCTCACCTAACCTAACCTAACCTTATCTAACCTAGCTCACTATTTAATTTACACTAACTAAAATGTTGACGTTCTCACAGCTATCTACTATCCAGTAATGAAACTTGCTTGCATATATTAGCTCATTTTTCTAGGCTAAATGGATAGAAGTGGTACCATTGGTCACATCGTAAATATTTTGAGGTCATTAGTAGACCCTTTTAATGTAGGGTGGTACGGTACGAAAAGTCGTGAAAAATCGAGTGGTACAAAATGTAACTGGTACCATTTGTAGGGACAGCCTAGATTCTACCCACCCTCCTTTCTCGTCCACACTGTCTATAGACAATGGTGTTCAAACTATTTTTGTTAAAAGTTTCATTTGTATTTAATTTATTTGAGTCATTTAACATGCACGTTCTAAACCGACTGATTATATCAGCACACGACTTATAAACTAACTTAGATTTAGAAACTCGCCGTGGTGTCCGCGTGGTCTAACGCGCTAATCTAGTGTTGGACTAGACTGCTGAAGACGGGGATATCGGGGTTCGATCACGGTTGGGTGCACTGGCAGTGTTTTTTTCCTAAATGGTCCTTCATTCTCCTTCCACAAATGTAAATGTAAATGCACTTCCTCTCAATTAAAACCTTCTCGATACCTAAACCGTTTGTGTAATTCATACATAGAATAAGAATACGAGCGGGTAGTAAGGCGTGGTGCTAAAAAATCTAGAAAAGACACAACACCCAGCCCCTGACCATTAATCCATTACTATGAAAGTTTAAATCCACATTTCAGCAACTATAAATTTTAGTAATCGAACGTGGTACACTAATCTCAATAGACAGACACGTTACCGACTGAGCTAAGGTGTCGAACTTGTTAAAGTTATTGATGCATATTATAAATACTATACCATCTACATCTAAAATAAATTAAATATAAAATAAGATATTAAATGATCTGTGGTCTTATGGCAGAGTTTCTTGCTAACGATCTAGATATTCCGGGCTCGATCCCCGGGGTTTCCAGATTTTACTGTGAAGTAGTGTGGGTCTGGAACGGTGTCAATTCAGCCTCGTGAGGACGATTGTGGAGCTAATTGAATAAATAATTAGTAGCTCTGGTCTAGAAAATGTAAATTAATAGCTGGAGGGCGTTTTGTTCAGACCACATGACATCCTCTTTCCACAAATATTCGCATTATTTTTTTTTCTGACATGTGGTGGCCTCTCAGTCGGTACAGATAACTTTCAGGCTGACTATATGGAGATATTTTTAAAATAATAAGTTCTAAGTGATATATATATATTTTTTTTTACTTTACATACACCTAAAGATGTCCTCTCTCGGCGTATCTGCATTAAACTACACTAATTGAGTAGGAATGAGGCCAGTAGGATTAATATAAAAGATATCCAAATTTGTGTCGAGGAAAACTAGAAAACTGTTTAGAAAATACCAACCCCGGTATACGCAGCCAAGACTCGAACCCCAATCTCCCCTTCATCAACGATCCAGACTAGATGATCTTGACGTTTAACTCGCGTGCCCACCTATACAGCTATGTTTCAGCTCACCAGATTTAACACAAAGGATATTTAACACATAATCCAAGGGAGTGATATTTTTGTTACGATATTCAGCTCACGGCACACTGAACAAGGCACTAAAATGGTCGAGGCACGCCATCAGTTTCTTAATGAGGGATTCATAAATAATACAACTAGTATCAAGATTGTGTTTAAAAGTTAAATAGCTAAAATTATAATCACTGTGCTATTTTTTAAGATAATGTGAATAATTTCAAAATATTTATTTACAGTCCCTTAATATTTTCCCGCTTCTTATATTGTTTTTAGCATCGCGTCTTACTAAACATTCAGGTTATAAGTTGACGCACTAATTACGCTATTGGTTTTAAGGCCTAGTAAAGTTTTATTTAGAGGAAGTGTACCTTCATTTGCGTGGAGTGAGAGTGGAAAACCATTTTTGAAAGACCCCCCTCAGTTCACCCGACCGAGATTCGAGCCTCCATCTTGCCGTCATCAGCGGTCTAGTCTACTGCCTACTGCGAGAGTAGCGCCTTAGACCATGCGGCCACAGAAGTGGGTCACTTCCTATCGATCTTACCGCAAACTCCCAAGTCACACCTGTTGAACCTCCATGGTACACTGGTAGAAAAATGCTGGTCTAACGGGTAGGAACAAGAAAGGTGTTTTTTTTTAAACCTAACATTGGGTTTCACAAAATTAAGAAAAATAAATCAACTATTCAAAAATTAATTTTCTTAATGTTTAAATAAACAATCTAAAAACATAGAGTTATTCTAAAACGAATAACCCTTAAACCAGTTAATAGAAGTCATAGGAATAAACTATCATTAACGATATATTAAGATTATTCCATGAGTGAAATGTTATGCACATGAAATACTTTTTTTTAAAGATAAACAGTAATATCATCTCTCCTTAAGTTAGTTATTATTATTAGCACCGCGTCTTACTACCTGTTCGGGTTATACGCTCTTACGTTAATGTGTAATGGTAGGGTTATTGTGAGATTAAATGGAGGACCTACAGTTTAACGTGGAATCCGAACCACGGTGGAGGCCTGGCATTCTGTCAGAGGTGAAGGAAGGGTTTGGCTATCAGATAAATCTGTGCCGGGACCGAGGATTGAACCCCGGACCCTCAGCACAGAGGTCCGACACCTTACCCGTAGACCACCAGGTGGTCACCCCTTAAGCTAGGTAAATCTAACTAGCCCCTGTAGTGGATAATTAACGCTACAACAGAAGCTAGGAAATCATTATTAGTTATGATGGTGACGCCCTTGATGTTTATTTTAATCATTTAAATATTACTAATTTAGCTATTTAAAGGTGTTGTAAGTGAAGTACACTACTCCTATAGACCATTAAATACATTTTAATCAATATCTGTATGGTATTAGCTTTCTAATTAAATGAGAAATGAAATAGAGTACCACCCAAAGCCTAATGCGGGCGTCTTAGTTCCTACATCTCTACCCAAGATTGGGTAGAGCACACCACCGTTCAGTTAGTCACGGCCGCGTCTGAGCTTGTAGCCTTGAATATGGAACGTACCCAGTCTATATCAATTACCCAGACTCTTCCAGACGTGTTCCTTTTTCTTCCTGGCCCCTCTTATCCCTCTGGCAGTGAGACTGGCTGCATACCTGATAAACAAGGAGGGAGGTAAAGAGAACAAAAAGTGCAGTTAAGGTATAAAAACAAGAAGCTTGACATCGGTCTCACTGTCAGACGCCAATCTCATTAAAATATTTTTGAAAAAAGGTTCAGACAAGCGTGGCTTAGACTAGTGTATTCCATACACGTTAATTTCAACCCTTTTTAACAAATCTTAAGGTCCTTGTCCCTGTCGAGTGCAAGTCTGAAACCTATTTTGTGGGATGGTCGGCGGGAGGGTGAAAGGCGTTGCGTGGCTTCAACACCAACCAAAGTATCATTCCGCGCCAACAAGAACAGATGGATCACGGGAACTGTAGATGGCGCTAGTTACCGGACAGGTGTTGCGGAAAAATCATACGTTTAGCAATATCAGTTTTTTCGAGAACGAGTGAAATGTTTATGTTAATATTTTCAACACCCCTTCTAAGATAATGTAACGATGTTTATTAGTTGTTACATTTTCTTATTTTTTGCTATGAAGCCGGTAGTTTTCTATTGAAAAATGTCAATTTTATCGATATTTAATCAGTGTTAAAATTATAGAGGAGGTATGTATATAAAAAGTATAGCTTAATCAACATGCTTCTATTCTTGAACAAACCGTTTCCGAAAAGAAAATTGCAAAAAAATAAGAATTCTTGAGGATAACCGTTTGTTCCCATGGCTCTGCATTTCCACGCCAAACGAAAAGGGCCAACCGCCTTAATGTAAATAAGTTAGCTAGCATCCAAGTATTCAAGATTAAGACGTGATTCTCAACAGGGATTGATAGCAAAGGTATGTAAGAGTTGAAAATTTGTATCATGATCAAATTTTAAAAAAAGGGACAACCTACTTGGTGAATGGTTTGAACGCATCACTCTAGCAATAGACTGGACTGCCTATGATGTGGAGATCTGAGTTATAAGCCTGGTCAAGTTTACTGATCGTGTTTTTAAACTAAATAAGGCTTTACTCGCCTGCTACACAAATGCAGGAAAATTTTCCTCTGAATTAAATCATACTCACTCTTAGCGTAATTAGTTTGTATGTTATAACCCAGACGGGTAGTAAGACACGGTGACAAAAAAAAAGGGTCACCCAATAGATTATTTTATTCTAAAATGTTAGACTAACTGAGAATCTACAGTAGCAACAACATGTTCTATAGTGATATATATAGGCCTACTTACATATATTGATATATATATATATAATATATCACAGTAATTATATAGATACGTATGCATATATATGTATATGTCTGCATAAATATAAATATATATATATATATATATATATAGATTAAAATATTGTAATTTTGAAGAGAAAATCTTCAGCAATCGTAACTTAAAACCAGAGGAAAGATAAAACAAACATTTTGTCTTTGACAGAGGAGAGATTTAGAAAATACATCTTAACTCGGAAAGCTATGTGCCCCAAAGAGATAAAAACAAGAGAAAATCTCGCATCGTAAAAAAGAGGAAGTAAGGGAAAGGGGAAGAGAGAAAAGGATAGAAATAAACTAAAACAAAAATAATTATTCTTGGCTAAGCAAAAATAAAGAGCAGCAGAGACTTAGAAAATAATTAAGGCGAAAAGCAGCGTACTCTAGCCTTCTGTCCAAAGAGGATTATAAAACGTAGCAACAGCGGCAGACTATGAACACATTGCAATGTGTTTTTATTTCTCAGGGCGTCAAAATTGTTATGCAACCACTAATGGAAAAGGACTAGCTGTTATTTGTCTGTATGGTCTTAAGGGGGCCGCCTCGGTTTGCGAGAAATTGACACGCAGAAGTTCAACTATAACGCAATATTTAATTCTACGATGTACTATTTATAAATATGGTCCATGCCAAAGTAAAGCCGAAATATTCCAAAAGGGCTCATTTTCATTTACAGCCCTTTAATTTGAGTTTTATTTTTAGAAAATAATGTGACCTTATATTATTTTCATCGATTCTTTAAGCATATTTGCCTAGCTATAAGACTAGATTTGATGAAAATGGGCTCCAGATTTAGACTTCCTTTATGAAATATATACTCATTTTTTTATGGGTTCACAACATACAATTTTAAAATAGGCCTGTTTGAGAATTAACAGCTAGCTTCCCTTTTTACCTTGAAATAAGTTTCGTAGTTTTATTCCCCTTCTTTCTTATTGACATGACAAAGAGTGCTTGTGGGTGAAGGTCGAAAGGGGGGATAAGCTTAGACAGTATATAGAATTAGTTCATGTATATATGTATGTATATGTGTATAAGTATGTGTATGTCCATGTTCATGTGTGTATATACATATTTATATATTATATATGTGTATATTATGTGTATAAGTATGTATATGTATCTGTGTATATGTTTAAATGTGTGTATGTGTTTATATGCTCGTGATCTCAATAAAATCACACATTTGTAGCCGACGATTTCCACACGTCCATCATAGACTCTGCCTTAAAATATGAGTGAAGAATAATCCTGGGCACGGGACAAATCCTGGATAGCTCAGTGGTAAGAGCATTGGCGTACTAAGCCAAACGTTCCAGGTTCGATTCCCATGGCCAGATATCATTTTTCAATTTCCAGAATCAAATATATTTATTAAACCCTTTTAATCAATAATAAAAAATTGAGATGTACTCCTGGGCTGGGTCTATCAGCCCAGGTGACAGGTATGTGCTATAAATTAATTATGAATATTTGAGCTAAAACATTATTAAAAAGTTTGAAGCATAACATTTGGATGATCTAAAAAGTTTTTTTTTGATTGGTGAAGCTCTGCACAATAAATGTTGTACCGCTTGTTATTTTCTCCATAGCAATAACTTTTAGAATTATGGTGTGAATACGAGATCATTGAATGTATGTATATTATACATTCAACGACGAGATGGTGTGAGTGGTGGGAGTGGGGGAGGCGCTTCTTTCAAGGCTGCCCCGAGCGCTGACTTCCCACACGGTGGCACTGTGTGTATGTGTATGTGATTACTGTTTAATCATCCATCAATTTGTCTGTTTCTCCGTCTGTATGTGGGACAAAAACAATTTGATGGATTTCATTCAAACTTGATGTAGGCTATAGATGTTATGATTTTAATCCTAAAACTAAGGGTAGTTTACTGGACTAGAGGTGGTTGGGCACCTGAAATTACGGGCAATTAACCGGGCATTTAATAATCCCGGAATGTCAGGCGAGTCTTTTTTATGCCCGTATTTCAATCGGGCATCTCAAGAACTTGGTAAGTATATAAAACAATGTTAGCAAAAACCTCTAATTCAAACTTTGAAAAAGAAAAGTGTTTACCTGATATTCATAATTGAATTATTTCAATTCAACTGATACTAAACAAAAGTAAGTATTATTTTTATTAAATCATAAATTATTATGTTTGCTTTCAACAAAACTACGATAGCGTTTTTTACAGGTTACAAGTTTACAACATAGCGAGATCAAGATTCTCACGATTTAATTTTCTCTGTCAATGCCAACAACATAACAAATTCAACATTTTCAGATTGAGATTTTTAGGTCAGATGCTTGCAAAAACTTAATTCAAATTAATTTTCTTTACATTTATTAAATTTATTATTACTAGCCAGATGTTTTAGGATATAAATAGAAAAGTACGCATCAAATTAACATTAAATAGGAAACGGTCATTTTGCATTTTGTGACTCATTTAAGATTTAATTTGAAATTTAATAGGCCTGTGACAAAGTTGTTTCTATCCTTTTTAAATCAAATTAGACTGTTAAACTTATAATTTGAAATTTTATAGGCCTGCGACAAAGTTGTTTGCAAAATGAAATGCCCGCCTCAATCTGCCCATGCCCGATTGTAATTTTGCAATGCCCGCCTGATACACATATTTGCTGCCCGACCCCCTCTACTGATGACCGACTATTATAAATTTGAAACTTTTCAAAAATGGCCTTGATGATTTTGTTCAAAAAGGTATCTAATGAGTAATGATAAGTGTAAATCTATTTTTCTAAAAAAAAAAAAAAATTAAATAAAATAGTTTAAAAATTATAAATTTTTGAAAATACCATCTACAGTAAATTGTGGTGGAACTTAATATCTTAATAGTGCTTCATAAAATTATCAAAATTATACATTTTTCCTAAGGAAAATTATTTAAGATTAGCTTACTGTTAACAAATTAATTTATTAGCCCTTGTGCACAAACGTGTGCACCTCGAAGCCAGATTTAAAAAAAAATTGTATTAGATTTTTTCTAATTAATTAAAAAGCCGAGTAGAAAGAAAGAGGTCACTTTGCAAGGCAAGGCTTAAAGACACTAACTTTAAAGTTACCTTCCACGAACTAAAAACATTTTTCCCAAGCAACACCGGGTACTTCAACTGATATAAGCTTATTGAGAAAGTAATTTGCTAACTGCAGAAAGGAAACACGTTTAAAAACCAAAGTTTTTTTAGGAGAAACCAAAACTTTCTTGCAATCCAGAACTTGTTCCATATCTGCGGTAAATGTTATTTTTAAAGTGACGTCACACAGTAGTATTTTACAGCAGATTTTTCCTTTAGGAAGTAAACGATGCATATGTCCATAGGGGCGATGAAGTAGTAAATAACTCAATTTAAATAATTTGTATAAATGTTTCCTTTCTGAATTTAACAATTCATGTACGAGTGTGTCGTACTATTTATTTAGTTCATTTTAACGTTTATTAGTTAAAGAGGAGGAAATTAGTCAAAGGTGTGCTAAAGGAGAGAAAGAATAGGAAAATCACGAATAGAAAACTAACTCCTAAACTATAACCTTGATTGTGAATAAAATTTATTCCTGTCACTTAACACTATTACGTGAGAAAAGATTATATTTTCTAGCATCGCGTTTCACTATCCGTATGGGCTGTATGCATATGTAACTTACTAATTACGCTAGTATGTTAGGGATAGGGAAGGTTGAATTTATAAGAATAGCACCCGTACTTGCTTGGTGGGAGAGTGGAAAATAATTTCCAAAAAATAATATCAGTACATCTTCAAAACCCGATTTCTTCGTCATTGTAAGTCCAGTTTATTACGGGATTGATGCTTTAGAGTCTTATATCATTCGGCTACCAAAGCAGGTAGTCATTAATAAAATGTATACATTTCTATTAATGATTTTGTTTCAAGTGATACGCGCAAAGGTATCTGAGCAGTCCAATGAGTAATACTCGTATACAACTTTATTTTAGCACCGCGTCTTGCTACCCTTTCGGTTTATAAGGCTATGTAGGGCCTACTAATTACACAAATGGGTTTGGGATTAGGAAGGTTTAATTTAAAGGAAATGCACCCACAATTTCGTATAGGTAGAGTGAAAGAACATTTAAGGAAACCACCCTCAGTAAACCCAACCGGGATCGAACCCTGATCTCCCCGTCTTCGGTAGTCTAGTCCAACATGAGATTAGTGCGTTTGACCACGTGGTCAACGAAGCGGGTTCGCATATAACTTGTTTGTCAGTTGAGAGGTAGGTAGGGGTTTGAATCAAAGCTGGGTGACAAGTGGATTTCTCCATGGTTCTATCAACACCTTTCCAAGCTAATTGAGCTGAAATTCATCTAAACTGCTATCCTCATGTTTACCCCTTAAAATTTTTATAACCCTTGTTTATAAATTAAAACCTAAAAAAAAGTTCATACATGGCGTAGACTCTCTTTGAAATACTGCAATTAGTTTGCACCTAGTGGGGTTTATTTTCTATCGCAAATAGACGTGAAAATGGAATAGAAGGGGTACAGTATCCTTGTGACGTAGCTTCCAACCCTCGTAGGAAAATCATATAATCAGTTTTATAGTCTGAAATTCTTCGCAAAGTTACTGCTCTTTTTTTTCACGAGCTTTTGAACGTCACAATAATTAGTACATCAAATGCTAAAACTTACCTGTGAAAGCTTTTAAAATAAATACAATACAAATTGATGAATTTTTTTTATATCACGTTGGAGGCTATAAGCATTTTATTTACGTTGGTAAGGTAAGGATTAGGAAAGTTTAATTCATAGGAATCTTACCCGTACTTACGTGGAGGCTGAGTGTTAAATTAAATTATGAAAAGTCCTCTTCAGTACACTGTTCCGGGAATTGAACCACAAACCTCTTCGTCAACAATAAACCAGAAGAGAAAAACTTTACATTTAACACTACGACTATATTTAATAATTTAAAATCGAGACTTAGAGAATAACATGAAGAATCCATACCACGGCCGATTAACTGGGATTTTAGAAGTAAGATCTCGCTTCAACCGAAAAACGCATACAAAGACGGTTTTCTGCATTATTCACTTGTCAACAGCGATATTGGGATGAGTTATGTATGTATATATAATGAGTAGTAATTTGTGGAAACGGAACGTATCACATAATTAGGTGGGTAGACATAGATCGAAAATAATCTTTGGTGAAAATCCGTTCTTCCCATACGCTTAGAGAAAAACGGAAAAAAAAAGTTATAGAGGGGTGATGTGGCAAGGTTGTGCCTGAAACTTACATCAAATGTATACGGTATGCTAGTTCATAGTAGGTTTTCGAAGGTTGTTCTTCGCATGGCTATGCATTGCTTCAAACGGCATATGGATTCTGGTGTGCGTGTGGCGAAGCACGTCGACGTCAACCGTAGTAACAACCGCATGGATTCGGTGTGCGTGTGGCGAAGCACGTCAACGTCAACCGTAGTAACAACCGCATGGATTCGGTGTGCATGTGGCGAAGCACGTCGACGTCAACCGTAGTAACAACCGCATGGATTCGGTGGGCGTGTGGCGAAGCACGTCGACGTCAACCGTAGTAACAACCGCATGGATTCGGTGTGCATGTGGCGAAGCACGTCGACGTCAACCGTAGTAACAACCACATGGATTCGTTGTGCATGTGGCAAAGCACGTCGACGTCAACCGTAGTAACAACCGCAAGGATTCGTGCCACAATGTCCTCGTTGGGTCGTCAGCTAGGTACACCACAAGAAAAGGTCGAGTGGTGTGAGGTCCGGTGACCTTAGTGGTAATTCCACTGGCCTCCCACGTCTTATCCACTGGTTGGGGTAGTAGGTTTCGCTAAGTAGCCTCCACACCCGTACAGCCGCGCCGCAGGTCTAGTTTGACTCTCATGCTCTCATGACCATTGCCATAGCCCAGTGATAAACGTGTGTGTAGTTTATTGCTGCTACACAGTACTGACCTTACATTTCTCTCTACGTCTTACTATCGATGACTATGATATTTCAAGCACAGTGTTGCCACATCATTCCCTTCACACTTTAATGTCATTTTTCTCAAAAGCTATTGTAAGAACGGTTTTTTTTTCAAACAGTGTTTTTGACTCATATTTATCCACCTAATCACATAGTACTGTCCGTATTCATGAATTAATAATCACCTTAAATATTTTAATTTGAAATTTTTTATTTTTCACTTTATTTTAATATGATGAGACGGTATAATTGATTTCAATTAAAATAGACTGCACACACCTGGAAAAGTTATGCGATGCCTGGTCCTAGCTATATTACATAACTAAATTAGGTGTTATTCGTGAGGTGAGACGGGCTCTTAAGGTGGAGACGTAGTGTACGCGTGAAAAGGTCAGTCAGTATTTTCGCAGTTTTTATAGCAAAAAATGTGTTTGGCCAAAATAAATCAAATATTTCTCCAATAGAAACGGAGAGTTTAATTTTCTTCACAAGGTGATGTCAACAGTTGTTGAATATCTGCCAATGGTATCTTGGAATTTAATGACAACTTTTCTCTTCGTAAGGCTTCTCATATAATGCCACTGCGTTTATGACAAATATTCGAGAAATGTTGACATCACCATGTGATGAAAATTAAAATGTATGTTTATACTGGAGAAATATTTTGTTTATTTGGACCAAAAACGGTATATCTATAGAAACTGTAAGAACACTTACCTTTTCTCCAGTCCCCTACACGCTCACCTTAAGTCATGATAAGGAAAGAAGGGGTCACTAACTAACAACACGAGCCAAATTGAGGGGGTAGGGAGGGTGGAAATATTAATATAAATAGCTAAATATTCAACAACCAAAGCTCATATATATATATACAGTAGAGCGTCGGAAATCTGGACGTCAAAAATCCGGAGCGCCGCAAATCCGGATCGGTGGTGAGAGCAGGTCAAGTCTTGTACAAAAAACAATTAAGGACTTTTTTACCCAGTAAGTTTCCATTAATTACTGTAGATTCTTGTTGTTTTTTTCTAAAAAGTATTGTAGAGTTACTAATCTAAATTACATAATGTACATGTTCTTATTCAATACACTTTATTAAAGTATTTTGTGTACTGTATTTTTCGAACCCTTCAGCCTCTATTTTGCAATACAGTAGACTCCCGAGCGTCATGTATCCTCTAGTCAAGACATTACGTATGTATACAGTTAGTGAAAGCACATTTGAAACTCCGGACAATTCAGTAATCCGGATGGGTCCCGGTCCCGATAGATCCGGATTAACGACGCTCCACTGTATATATATATATATATATATATAAGTTATATTGGTAAAAATTATAATTAAAGAACTCTTTTTTTATTCCAATAATTACTCCGATAATGTAATAAAATTGACGAACCATACCAAAAGCTAACAAAACTTATAACGTTACACGAATGGAGAAATATGTTTTAAACAAAAATTCATGTAAATACTTTTTTTTCTAAATTCGTAATAGTATTTTCCTGTAAACCATTTCTCAAAGCTAAACGTACTTTACAGCTTAAGTTCATGTTTCCTTGTTTTCTTAAGATATAGGTGACCTGGTGGTCTAGGGGTAAGGTGTCGGACTTCTGTACTGGGGGTCCGGGGTTCAATCCTCGGTCCCGGCACAGATTTATCTGAGTGCCAAACCCTTCCTTGACCTCTGACAAGACGGGTATTAATCCCAACTTGTTAATGTGTGGAATGCCAGGTCTCCACCGTGGTTCGGATTCCACGTTAAGCTGTAGGTCCTCCATTTCATCTCGCAATCACCCTAACATTACACATTAGCGTAAGTGCGTATAGCCCAAACGGGTAGTAAGACGCGGTGCTAATAATAATAATCTTAAACTATACCGAAATTAAATTTTCCATCTACCAAAACAGCAGGGTTTCGTTTGTTTAAAATTTATAAAAATGAAATAAAATATTTTTCTATACTAAATTTGTTTCACTTGTTTATTTGATTACTCCAGGTGCTGACAGTGCTACCAGTAGAGTTGAATCTACATCAGTGGGTGTAACTGGAGTGCATGACTGTCCCGAATGGTTCGGATTCGAGTTTAAATACCGTTCAAGTATCTACAGGATGACCAAGAAGTGGCCATTACTTGTCCTCACTAATGTGGAGACAATATTGGCCTACTTACTCGTATCATCATTATTCTTAAGGTTAGGTGACTAATATATATGGTGTTAGATTTACAAATGAAATAAATAGTAGACCTACCATACACTCGACCATACATTCTCATTTAGTGTATTTATAATCGGGACAAGATTTTCAAAATTCTCTTCTCATTAAGCTACACCTTAATACATTTTTCTCCGATAAATCATCATTATTATTTTTATAAATTATATGAAACATTCTCCAGAACTTCGTTTTAATTAAAAATTGCGATACAATAACAAATAAAATGAGAATATTTTTAAATGAAGATTAAAAGTGGTCATTAAATTCTAAGAAACCCTTTACAGGTATTAAAGAACTGTTGATATCCCCTTGTGAAGAAAATACTACTCTAATTTTCTGCTGAAGAAATATTTTATTTATTTTGGCTGAATCAAATTGTTTGCTATGAAAACTGCAAAAACACTTATCTTTTCTTACGTACCCTTACCACCTTAAATATGTGAGCTAAAAAAATACTTTTGTTTATTACCAAACGTTGGAGTCTTTTTAGACAGTTTTTATTAAAACTATATCTCAACTTTCTCTCAATATTTTCATGGAAAATAATAAAAACCCAAAGACTCACATGCCTATGATTGATAACAGTTCACCTTGTAAAAGTGTCACAAAGGCCCTTGTTGCTAGGAGACGTATCTAGTCCCATGTGTCATGGGTTTGCTTGTCTCGTACTTCACATAAATACAACAACAAAAAAACCTCTTTCGTTCCACAAGTTTACCATATTATTTTTCAAAAACTTGTTATTTATATTAAATCACAAATAAACTCTGTTCCCTTATGCCAGTCTCCAGAAACTTGCCTCCGTTTCCCTTACTCATTCTCCCATACCCTAACCCTCTAAAATTCCCATGGGGGGTGTGGGTTTGATACTCCTACCATCCTTACCTACCCCTCTTCATTCAACCTTTTTTTCCCCCCTTGTTCGTTTTCAACTTTTATTTATTAATGGTTACGTTTGCTTTTAGCGTTCGTATACCGAACATTGCTTTTCTGTATAAATATGTCATGCAATTTCAGGCAACGTTTGTGGAAGTTTTGAGCATTCAAAAACAAGAGAATGGTGGAGTAAAAGAGAAAAGTACGGGGTAGGGAAGAGGTTAAGGGGAGGGTAAAAAAAAAAGGATCCCTTATATTTTCATAGTAATGTGGCGTTATGAAAATTGCAGTATAGTTTATGTACAATCCTGTCCACCGTAACTCCAGCGGCCTCCGCGTGTAAAGCTGAAAATTTGCTCTCATTTCGTTCCCAAAATAAAATAAAAAAAGAAAAGTGTCAAAAAAAGCTTGAGTAAACGTGAATTATAAGAGTTTTACAGGATTTTTTTAGGACATTACAAAAAAACAGGATTTTTTGGGGTCAACGTAAGAGATTTAAAAGTTCAAGCGAGTAATTTATGATTTTTTTAAATTCAGCATTTATGAAGAACTCACATTTCAATCGAAAGTAGTTTAGATTTTTTTTGTACCTGGTTTTTACAAACGCACCAGTGTATAAAAATAATTGTTTAAATAAAAATAATGTATAAATATTATCCATTAATTTCTTTGACAAACAATAAATAATTTTATTATTATTATTATTATTATTATTATTATTATTATTATTATTAGATATTTATGTAATATTTATTAAAATATTACTTTAATACTAACACACAAAAATAAAATTGCATCAATATAATCATAACCACTCAAACATTTGTTTGCATTAGTTAGTTTAACATAATAGTTATTAGCGGATTAATATATCTGTCAGAGAGTAGGAGGGCAGTTTTAAGAGAGAATAAATACCAATATCAGCGTGACCCACTTTACTGGACGCACGGTCTAAGGCGCTACTTTCGCAGTAAATTAGACGCGCAATGACGGGGAGATTTAGTACACCCGAGTGAGATTCAATACTATGAGTTGTTTTTACAAAATGGTTTTCCACTTTCCCTCCATGCAACTGCGGGTACACTTCCTATAAATATAGCCTTCCTAATCCCTAAAGCTATTAGCGTGATAAGTATATAAGGTTTTGAAAAACGTTTTAATAGTTAATAAGGTACTATTAAGATTAATAGTAGTAGAATTCAATTGCACTAAAAATTTTAATACAATTTGACTCAAAAGTCAACAATTTTTAATATGTTTCAAACTTTTTAGATGTTTGTTAAAACTTCTATGATTGTATCATATATGTCCTCATAAGATGTTTTAACTTGTAACTATTATTTTTAAATAATTTCATTTATGATTCAAATTATAGTGCCAATGTTACTATTATATTCTATCATACATCTATGTTTTTTACATGTTAAATTAACACAGATTGTCAACTTTACCAAAAATTGAATTCTATTACTATCAAGTAAATAAGTGTATAATCCGAACGAGTAGTAAGACGCTGTGCTAAAAAAAACATATTAGCGTGGAGAGAGGGTGAGGAAAGTACTAAGATAATTGGTCTAAAATCAACCTTATTGCAACTATACGATATTCTAACATAACCCTCCCACTCACTGTAAATCCAGTATATTCCAGAGTCTGACACACTAAACCTCTTGAACACCGTTGTTGATCCCAACATAATATTATGAATTAAATGGTCACAAATATTGAATTTCACCTGTTACTTGGTCTAGACTTACTTTTTGTTTAGAACAATTATTTGTATGCGCTTTACCAAATCAAAATAAATGCACCAATGGTCACGTGATAAAAGGTGTCAGACTCGTATATTCTAGTATGTATTTGACTGGAATGTGAGTGTTTGAATTCCAGTTGCTTGCTTATGTTATGCTGTCATTTAATTCCTAAACTATTTCCTACGATCCCCTCACAAAAATGCACGTAAATTTCCTCTAAAATATACCTTACTCACCACTACCTAATGAGTAAAAATATGGTAAAAGCCTGGATGGATAGTAAAATGTGGTGCGAATGAATAACTAATAAATAAATCCAGATCCAACACCACTCTTTCGGGTTGTACACATATATATTTAGACCTATATTTATTCTAAGCACCACGTTTTACTACCTGTTCAGGTTATACTCATATGTACTAATTACGCTAATGTGCTAGGGATGATAAAGCTGGGATTTAGTTGAGCTGTCCATATTTGCGTGGAAAGTGAGAGAGAAGGAGAAAGAGCTGGAAACCATTTAAGTAAAATACCACCCTCACCACATCCGGCTGGGACTCGAACCAAGAACTTCCCAGTCACCAGACCAGATGAGCTTGACATTTAATCCACGGCTCGCAAACAAATAAAATCAGACATTTTATCTTTAGGAGGGTAAGTGTTTTCCAATCTTGATAAAAAGAACGTCAATTAGTTTATAAAGTTACAAATTAGAAACAAACCACACATATCCTGTGACTCACGCAATCCGTCGAAAGCCCTGGACTTCCATCCGTACATTCCCTAGAGGGGTGGTGTTAAGACATCGGTATAGGAGAAGTTGAAACAGTGAGTAGGGAGGCGGGGTTAAACCATGAAGTCATGTGACTGACAGACAGACTAGAGACAACCTGGATTACACCGGATCCAACCCATCACATCCCATCGCACGTCAGCTTATGAAACCAACTGTATGTTATCATTCAAACGAAGGGAGTGCAATTGAATGTTTAATGACTGATGGTGGCGCTTAGTTATGCAACTGGCTGATTGAGCTAACTCTGTGAGAATCTGTGAGCTGTAGTTTTTTGTTTTTTTAATATCGTAGGTCACATAGTAACTAAAGTAGGATTTTGATAAAAAGAAAATTTCCCACTTGCAATTAGACCGACTTTAGATTAATTGAATTAAATGAATTTGTAATCTCCGCATACAATGAAAGCTAAATGTAACTGATGTCTGATCTATAATGTTTCAAGGACAGATATATGCAATTTAATTACAAATTAAACACAAAACTTCTTGTAATTGCAATGATACATAGCCACATAAATCATCTTAAACTTACACCACGTATCCTTTAGCCCTTCGGTTAGCCATTCCTTACCTCCTCTTATGTTATATATACACCCGTTTTGGTGGTTGCATGGTCTAAGGTGTCACCGCAATAGACTAGACTGCTGGTGACGGGAATATCGGGGTTCAAACCTCGATCGACTGTAAAGAGGGTATATTTTCTTAGATGGTTCCTCTTACTATAAATTCGACGTCCCTCAGCCCTAACCCACCCATTAGCATAGTTAGTAAATATGTTATTCTGAAAATTTAAAAATGACACCTGGACATGGGAATCGAGTCCGGGACCTTTGGCTTCGTACGTCAATTCTCTAACCACTGAGCTATCCAGGAATCGTCTCTTAACTACCGAGTCGAAGGTGGCTGCGTTATCTGATGGCTCATGATCTTAATAAAATCATACATTCGTAGTCGACGATTTTTCCGCACGTCCATCATAGACTCTGCCTTAAAATATGAGTGAAGAATGACCTTAAGCTCGAGTCAATCCTGGATAGCACAGTGGTTAAAGCATTGACGTACGAAACTAAAGGTCCCAGGTTCGATTCCCATTTCCAGGTGTAATTTTTCAATTTTCAGATAATGATATCTGGATGTAGAATTCCTCACTATGAAGCAGCAATAATAGCTTCGGCTATTCGATTCTTAGTGAATGTTTTTAACCCAAACGGGTAGTAAGACGTTGGGCTAAATCGTATATAAATATAAATACATATGTGTTACCCTATATCACACAGATCACTAATCATTATTGATAATATTGTGCTTTATTTTATATATGGCTGGCTCAAGAAAGCAGGGAAGGAGGAGGAGGGTTTTGATGTTTGCTTTTGCTGTTGCAGCAAATGTGGTATTAAATAGCAGGCCTGGTGGCTATTTTTATATATCCAAGCACAATGCTATAAATATTGATACATATATTCATTCATACATTGCATTGTATAAATAGTATTTAGAAAATTAATGTTTAAATAAAACTACTTTTTAGACATGAGCTATTAATTTATTTTACATACTAATATAATAGTATTACAATCTAAATATACATAACATATTTATGACAACTCAAACATTAGCTTATATTAGTATTTAACTAGCTATTTTTGGAGTATAAATAATCTATATATAATCTGGTTTATACTGATCTCCAAGTAAAAAATTATGCATGTTGTAGGGGGTGACAAGCCCAGTATTTCCACGCAATGGACTTCGGTAGGTGACGCCAAATGGCGGTACTAAGAGACGTCAAATTTGGCGCCGTATGCACCTGGGAGTTAGGCAACACATGCAGCACGCTACGCAAACCTACCCAGGGATACTACTCCCACCCCTCTCACACACTATGGTGCCAGCGTAGTAGAGTGCCTTTGCACCGTTGGCTGTCAACACGGAGAGACATTACACGTTCCCTGAAATTCCAGACATGTATTGTGTGTACGGTGCGACTGGAAGCAGAACGTGTTTATGGAGAGATATATCCAAAATGACGCCATCCTTGCATGTTTCATGTCATAATTCACACAACACTACACTTGTTATTTGCTGAAGATTGATGAGTTGCCTACCCCCAAGGTCCATACAGTGCCAACTTTGACGTCTCGTAGCGCCGCCGTTTAGCGTCGCTGACCCCAAGTTCATAGTCTGGTCACCCCCTACAGCCTGTATAATTTGTTACCTGCATATCTGAATAACCCTGTATATATATGAGATGACCTTGGTAGCATTGTGGTAGATTGTTTGTCCCACCACTCGATGCACCAGGATTCAAACCCAGCCAGTGTCGATGGTATTTTACCGGATCCGTAGCACAGTTTCCTTCAAAGGGGAAGTAAATCCTCCGGTGCCACTTCTATTGTAGTATTCAAAATATGCACGTAAGGTATATGAGATTCCTTTCCGAAAAGAATTGTAGACACTTTCTCTGTCAGTCATAGAAATTCAGTGCGGAAAGCAATGGAATAGTACCACACTTCAGGACTGCCTCAGTACATGTACAGCAGCTTATCCCAGATGGTGCGGGGGACAGTAACTAGCTGAAGGGATGAGTGCACGTGCTACTCTGGATGGGTGGGAAGCACACCATGGGCTACCTCCGGTCTGTGTACTTACTATTTGTTTTTATTAACTATGAAAAGTAATATTTGCAGATTGAATGGACTGACATGTAAATATATAAACTGTTTTTAATTCATTTTATAAAAATAAAACCCTTTCAATCATTCATATTTAAATAGGACTGAAAATATGCGTGCATGTACCAAATTTTGTTTAGCATGGCGTCTTAAGCTTATATACTAATTAGATTAATGTTTTTAGGGATGAGGAAGAATATATTTAGAGGTATTGAGGCCGCATGTGCGTTGAGGGAGAGTGAAAACCCATTTTATAAAAACAACCCTCATTACACCAAACTTAGATTCGAACCTTGATCTCCCCGTCATCAGCAGTCTGCAATAGTGACGCCTTAGACCACGTGGCCACCGAAGCGGGTAGATTAATTGTTATGTATTTTAATTTAACAAACTTTTCTGACGTATATACAAATCTTAGCAGTGATAAGGTAAAAACAACCTTTCTATACATTAATTTATTTAGCATCATAGCTATCAGTGACGAGGTTTAAGGGGGAGTTTAGCGGAAATATATCCGTTTTAACGTAAAGATGGATGGATAATAAAAACAGTGAAACATAACGTGTGGAATACCATCCTAAGTGCATCCGTCAGATATTTAAAACAAGATCTTCCCATCATATAGAATCCAGTACATTTCTAGATTGACGCTGTAGACAGCGTGATCACCTGCTCAACTATAAATAAAAATGTACTAAATAAAATATATTTGTTATTACAATATTGAGACTCCTGTATAATCCCTCACTCATGCCCTTCATCTCGTTTGATATAGGGCCCACATCAACCCAAGGGAGGCTCGGAAAAGAAGGGGTGGGGTGGTTTAAGTAGTTACGCCCAGTATCCTTCACCCCACCCCACCCCCTTTACCACCATCCTCTCATATATTGCCTTAAACCACCCCGAACACTAATCAATGTTTCACGAAACCAAGAAGTTGTCTCCCTTAAATAAATCATTAGTTGTGAATTGACGTGGGACTTAACGGAGGCTGCCACTAGAAGAAAGGAAGGGGGGTGGGAAGCATAACGTCAATAGATCTTAACATCACCGTGGTAACATAGGGGGCGGGTTCAGTTATTATAGTAGCTTAGTGAGACAGACGGAGGGATCGCAAAATGAATGTTTCAATGTATTAAAATGGTGGTGGTGAGGAAAATTGAACATAAATATATCAAATAAAGGTTGTAAAAATATATTGGTCAACGCTTTTTACCATGGATATATTTTTGTGTTTGATGTTTTAGAAAAGGTACTCTCGATTTTTTAAGTTTCTACACTCGTAAATTAATAAAAAACATTTACGTAAATAAAATCACACGGAAACTGGTCCAGGTACTTTTAAATTAGCGCATTTAAATCTTATGTTGAGGTACGTTTAACTAATTATTAAATTCCTCCATAATGTATATAAATTAGATAAATTTAGTAAAAATATTTAAAACTATTTTCTAACACAAAAATTAAGGGTAACTTACTTAAAGAACAAGTGTCGTATTACAGCTCCTGTGTTTGCTACAATCATTTAATAATCCTTAGTTTTAATGTTTCTTATTTAATATTAATCGTCCTCTGAGAAGATACGAATAATAAATTCAAGTATAAAATTTGGGGGAGGGGTGTATGGGAGTGAATTTAACAGTTGAGGCTGTACAAAAGTGAGAGCACAGACAAACAAAAAGATGGCATGTGTCCTGACCTTCATATTAAAATCATTTCACTTCAAGAAAATTAAAATCATAATTTCATGTATTTATAATTATATGTGCATTGTGTGTAGTCTATGCACAAATATAAGTTATGAGGGGGCAGAAATTAACTTTGGTTAAGGATTGAACAATCATTTGGTATAACTTTCAATTAAAATAAGCTAATCACATTATAATAAAATAATATATTTGATATCAAGTTTAGTAAAATAAAAAGTACTAAATATTGTACCTGTTTTTAACTCTTATAATTTAACTTTATATAAGTCCTAATGTATAATACAGATTCTAAAGTAAACACCCCAGCCGTTATGCTTAGTTACAAATAATTAAGTACCATCTTCTATCTTGTTTGAACTGAATATTGTACCTTATAATATACGTATTTCAGATAACCCTATATAATTATAATTACCGTAGTAGATGTATAAAGGTAGTTTGAAGGGGTGTTGATAAGGATGTATTATTACACAGTGATAATAAGGTGGATTCAGGCAATATTGTGTCAGAATATAATATAACTTGGAAGTGTCAACAATATTAAGACATACACTCACTTCAAATAATTGGATTCAAATGAGTATACCTTGTAGTTTTGGTAAGATTAAGTTTTATTAAATAGTTTCAAACGGGTAATATACTTGTTTGCATGTGATTTAGTGTTCATTATTAGTATACTATTATATTCTATTCTTCCATATTTTTAAAAAAATTAATAATTATTATGGCATTTCAATTTGAGTCCCTTAGATATTTCAGAAAAGAAATGACAAGCTACCATGTACAGCACATATAGAAACATATATATGTGTACCAAGTTTGATAAAAATATTTCAAAAGAAATGTGTTTTCTAAATTATATATTAACAACATTGATCATCGTTTTATACTCGATAATTTTATTTTACTCTTATTTAAAATCATATTGAAAGCTAAAACTTAGTCACCGTCGCAGAATTAAATCAAAATGTATATGAGACCTAATATTATTTATTTGATTTGCTATTTGTGGATTCTTCTTTTTTCAATATAAAATTATTTACCATATAATGTAATCTCACTATTTTTAATTGAATAATACAAATGACCATCCTACTGTAAAGAGTAAACATTAATTCTAGGGGAACTACATTTCTAAAATATAGCCAGCAACATTGGCGGTCACTCTTGTAATAAATTTGATTGGCTGTGGTGTGGAGGTCAAGGTTTGAGGCTAAGATTTTATCACTAAGGTAAGTTTTCTACATGTGATGTACCTAGACATTTTTCGCACTAATGTGAGCATATTTCCTCTTAACTACCCTCTCCATCCCTACCCTTTATACCAAGACATTACTAATTTTGATATTAAATGTAATAAATTAAAAAACTTGCTATCTAAACAAATGTTTTGGATCTTAGAATTCAGATCAACCATGAACATCTAAACTTCAAGCTCCCACTACCGTTCACGTGAATAGTGCAACTAAAAACACACGATTAAAACAAATCATCAAGTAATAATGGGGCCTTGCCCTTTTCAGATTATAGACTGGACCCTCTTGCTTTCTTTTTTTTCTGTCCATTTTGTGGTGTACATTATGTATTAATGTTGATCATCACTCTTGTGTAGACACAACCATTAAATTACTAATCCCCAATTTCATTTGAAATTTTCCTGCATCGTTAGTTGCAGTTGTGACAAATATGGTATGATGAGGGGAACAATCGAATATCCAACATAACGTTCTG
This sequence comes from Timema bartmani, assembly GCA_902151455.1. Taxonomy (NCBI): domain Eukaryota; kingdom Metazoa; phylum Arthropoda; class Insecta; order Phasmatodea; family Timematidae; genus Timema; species Timema bartmani. Next base: position 134,085 of record CABFWB010000428.1, on the reverse strand, counting down.
TGCCTATTGATCGTGTCACAACTTTTAAATTACATTCAATTCTATACTGAAATTATATTATGTAAGGAACAACTGTGCTTATATCTATTTATACTGTATATTTATTTTACTGAAATATCAATAACTTTTTTATCAATAGGACCAGCATTGGAATAATTTTAGATTATATTGGCGTCACCAGTGCTTTGAATCTATCAAATAGTGTATTTCCTTTTAGTGGTCACGTGGTCTGATGCATTAAGTTCACGATAAATTTTACTGACGGTGGTGGTAAAAATATAGATTTTAATCTCGGTCTGTTGCAATGGAGGTGTATTAATATATATTATTATAAATATTTCAATGTGCACATCTCATGTGAATGAATAGTTACACTAAATATCAGCCACATACATTAATTACTTTACCTTAACAATGGTACGGGGAAAGCACGCAACTGCTTCCTGCCAAATTTCAGCTTTCCAGATCATCTACAAGTACCATATCCTTTTCTGGACACACACACTTAGCGTAGATACAACTTGTCTCCGAATTTCTATATTTTTTGAACACATCTTTCAACGTAGTGTATTGGTAAGTTCATATTGAACACATTTATTTAATAATATTCTATATTATTATTATTATTATTATTATTATTATTATTATTATTATTATTATTAATGTCGAGTTTCTAAATATGTATGCTTATAATTACAGAAATTAAAAAATGTAATCAAAAATATTCTTTATTATGAAATAGTTATGTGTTTAGGATTAGCAAAAGTTAAATCATAAATATTGTTTTGTGAATCTGTACTAAAGCAAACAAAGTTTTAGGTTATGTGCCGTATCATTGAAATTGAGAGCTACCCAATAATTTATGTGCTAAAATATATATCAATAAATTCCAAATAGTATATTATGTACCTAACTGTCAAGAATATTTTTTTCTATTTCCCGATGTACTCTAAAGCTGTAATTTAGTGAAAATTCTTAAAATCAAATCAAAAATATAAGTTTATTTATATTATTCCCATTCAATACGCCCTACTGTATTATAATAGGGTATTCATCAATGTATATAGAATATAAGGCAACGCCAGAGGGAGAAATATAGTTAATTGTCTGATATTGTGACGTCACTCAGTAAACAAGACAGCAAGTTACATACACAAAGTTATATGGAAGACTAGCATAGTTGTTAAAAATCAAGTCACATTTTGGAAATTTTAATAATAAATAAACAAACCTTTAAAATCAACACAAGTGTACAATTACCGTCATTACTATACTTATTTTTATATATGTATGTCTGACATTTTAATATTGAATTATAACTGTTGTGTACTGGGTAATGTAAGCAAGATATCATAAAATTCCTCCAAGGGGCGATACCTTTTTATTCTCTTTACGTTGGTGTGTATTGGTTTTCTGGCCGACTTGATCACCAAGTAAAAAGAATATCTACTTCAAATCATTATGATTATATCAGCACACTACTTACTAGCTACTTTAATTGTATAAAACAACACCCAGCCCCTCAGCCATTAATTCATATTTATTGTGATGGACGAAGCCCTGGTTTCATCTTCCAGTAAATTTTTGTTTTTGTCAGGAAGTGAATCTGGTACTCTAGTTTTAGTAAAGAGACGTGCTACTAACTTGGAACCCACCTCGGTGGCGTAGTTTGGCTAACGCGCTAGTCGTGTTGAGCCCGACTGCCGAGGACGGGGAGATCGAGGTTCGAATCTAGGTCGGGTGAACTGGGGCTGGTTTTTCCTAAATGGTTTTCCACCCTCTCTCCACGCAAATGTGGGTTCACTTCCTCTATTCAACCTTTCCAATTCCTAATTCATTAGCGTAATTAGTACTTAAACGTATAACCCAAACGCGTAGTAATAATAATAATAATAATAATAATACTAACTTGGCACGTAACCATACACACATTTACCTAAGGGTTCAATTGGCCGTCTGACCAACCGCGTGACGATTTAAAATCTTGGCTAAGCTCCGTTGAGTAGTTGTAACCCGACTAAAGTTATCGACCAAGCCACCAAATTGGGACCCTGGCTACCAACAGGTGCATATTCAACGTTCCCTAACACCCCACCGCCAGGTTTGAATTCATTTACATAACTTAGCAATGTAAACACATACGTTTTCCTTTTAAAAAAAAAACATCGGAGCGCTTGGTTAGGTCCACATATTAACAGCAAAGGGAATTAACTAGAGAGGAAAAATGGTCACTTTTATGTGTATTTTTTACAATTATAATGTAACATTTATTTTGATTTTAAGTGTGGGCGAGATGGGCTTTAATTTATTGGAAAAAATACATAAAATTGGTTCAACTTAGATAGTGTATTAATATTAAAAGAATTTTTAATAAGGACTCACTCTTAAGACTAGCTCCATAATGGAAGTTAATAATATATTTAAATCATAGAAAACTTTTGATAAATTTTTAATAATTTAATATAAAAATGTAGATATTTGTGTTCAAACAAGTAGTAATTATAATGTATGGTCCACTGGTTTTAGCTTAGACTTTGCTTCTAGCGTCAACGTACAGAATAAAATCAGTTTGCGTCAACAGTTGGCAACACTTTTTCAAAGAATATTACTTTTCAAGAAGTTAGAGGCTAAAAATTAGGTAAATTTATTTCAAGAATACTGGTATTTATGACTGAATATTATTCATATATTTTTATTTTCCCAAACAGCTGATCCCAAGTCACATTAATTACAAGAAAGATTTAACCTAGCTTAATTTAATAAATCTCTTGCATCATTTTGTTTGCTTACAATTGGAAATGAAAAATTAATAGGCCTAGGCCTACTTTATTCAATACACACAACATATTTTAGTCAAAAATTCATAATGTGAAATACGCATTCAAATGGTAATGTCCCACAGGGAAATGAAATAGTATGAAAAGTTGGCCAATAAAGAAACGATGTTTTTTGTAATATTTAGGCCTATGCTTCACGACCCAATTCTTTATTCTTCAAATATTTGTGTTGATACTGGAACTAATGTAATATGTTGTGTGAAGACCATAGAAAATAAAACTAGTTATTTAAAGTTGATGAAAGCGTTCAAGAACTCCCAAAAATATTGTTTACACTGAATATTTTCGACAACTTAAGTTCAAAACAATGGTTATTTATAACCAGTCGGCCTACTAAGTTAACAATAAAGTGAACGAGAGGGTGGTTTGGATGGTTAAAAGTAATAAAATGCATTATATTTTATTTTAAGGAAATTCTTGAGATTGAGATTGAGAGGAGATTCTTGAGATGCCTCAAACATCTTTAATAATGTAATCCTACTTAAACTGATTCGTACATACAGTAGTCATTACTATCCACATTAATGTGAGTTGTAGGTCTATGAAATATTGCAGCCAATACTGGAAATAACCAAAATATATCCTAGCTTAATGTTTAGGCCTACATGTGGTTTGGTTTAGGACTAGGTTTTTTAATCATAAAAGGTTTATTAAATTTATCTGAAACCGATAATTAATAGTTAGACCTAGTTATCCTGAAGTGATTAAATTGAAAACAACTCATTATGAAGAAATATTGTATCCTTATTCTTAGTCACATGACTAAAATCTCAAGAATTTCCTTAAAATAAAATATAATGCATTTTATTACTTTTAACCATCCAAACCACCCTCTCGTTCACTTTATTGTTAACTTAGTAGGCCGACTGGGTATAAATAACCATTGTTTTGAATTGAAGTTGTCGAAAATATTCAGTGTAAACAATATTTTTGGGAGTTCTTGAACGCTTTCATCAACTTAAAGGATATGTACAATTTAACATACACAGGATAGATGGGTAATGAGATTTTATTATTTGACATCATAATCGAATTGTATACAATAAGACATTAGGTTAATATATGGTCACAGCTCACTAGCCAACAAAAGTCTATAATAAAAATTGGTAACAATAATAATAATAATAACATTAATAAGATTTTGGTTCAATAGTTAACATGATATATAATATAAGAAATAC
>CABFWB010000428.1:80966-123897 GCA_902151455.1 Timema bartmani | reverse complement strand
GGGGGGGTAGTTCAAATCGACTCATCGCACATCATGAGGTCTTGAGGAGGTCAAAGTACATTGATTCATTGCACCTGTCTCTTTGCCTGCTATTTAGGTTAGGTTAAGTTAGGTTTTTCAATGGAACAAACATTAGTATGTATCTGTAAGCATTTGATGTGAACGTATAAATTGAAGTTACCAAACTAGTTATTTATGACCTTTTACTCTATTTTTTTAATCTAGGCTAGACTCTTCAAACACTTTGTTAGGTCCTTAGGCGTACTTGTTTTGTAAGTGTGTAAAACAGCGTGTGGGGCGCACTTTTCCCACCTAGTGGTGTGATGATTGATAGGAGGGTGCAATTTTCCCCCTTTTTTGGGGGGATGGCGCAGTTTTTCTAGGCGCAATTTTCCCTAATCCATTGGGCACGTGGGATAAATAGTTTAATTTCGTTTGCTGGTGACAAGAGACGGCTAGTTTTCAAATCATACAGGATAAATTTTGTTTTTTTCCCCTATATATTACTCCCCATTTTTCTCCAAGCAAATATGGGTAAACTCCCTCTATATTATACCTTCGCCATCCCTGATCTATTAATTTAGTTTTAGTATGATTAAAATGTAAATATCCCTAATGGATAGTTTGATGCAGTGGTAAAAATTGGTTAACTGTTAGTGAAGTAGAAATGAGTAAGGTAGAATTTGGAGGAAGTGTACCCTCATTTTCACTTAAGGATGATGGGAAATCGTTTAGGGGAAATCATTTTAAGTATACCTGGCTGTGACTGAAATCCCGAACATCCATTCACTGTCAAACCAGACAAGATGGAACTGACATCTTGACCCATGAGCTCCACCGGTAAAGGTCCAAGCCAGGGCTGTAGTCAGGGCCACACTGAAAATTGATGATAATAATGAAGGGGCACCATTAAAAAATGTAATACCACTATCGTAATTAAAAATAATTCAATAATTCATTATAATATTAATACAAAAAAGATTATGCCTTTATATAAAACAATAAGACCAAATCAAACCAAAATTTGACTTCTTTGCTGTTGCAAAAATGGTGTGAATATTGGGCTTTAAATCTTGTGCTGAAGACACTTTCATAGGTTGACAGATATGTGCTCGTAAGTCAAGACCGCTAGTGTTTTTATGTTGCTTTATTCACTTTCATCTGAGAAAATATCTGTTGATTTACGTATATGCCGCCAAACATCGCATGTATTGGATGGGGAAGTCAGGTAATTTTTAGGGGGAATCGATCCCCATCGAAGAAAAACTGTTATTTTTTTCACACTAATCTCACAGACCAGATTTCCCTAAATTATTCTAGATTCCCAACTGTTGTGTTCCCTCAATGTTCATAAAAAGAAAAATATACAGTAAGGTCACGTTGATCGTTGATTCATCACAAGTTCTGAGGACGAAGAGTTTGACATGTCTGGTTTAATGCCGGGATCACGATCAACTTAACGTTCTCGTAACGTAATGTTTACTTAACTTTAACCTAAACGTTCATTTAATGTAAATAAACTGGTGTGTAGTTAGTATTCACTTAATGTAACGTAGCTCGAGCAAAACACAGTAAATTAAATTGCATAGTTTGACCCAAAATAAAAGTTCACTAAAATGAAACCCAAGCATTTATGGCTGATTATGTTACAAGTAATTGCAATCATAGTTTACTGGATGTACAGAATAAAGTGTAATACGAGGCTACAAAGTTTTTATAGTTCGCGAGACGCGGACAAACTATTACTGATAAAGTCGTCTGCATACCATAAACAAAACAAACAAAGTACCGAATAACTCTGTTGACGTGGCTCGCAAAATGATTGGCTAGCTAAAGCACGTGATATCCCTTACCTAAGGTCAACTTAACATGAAAGTTCTCCCTGGACTACCCTTAAGTTAAGTGAACGTTTAGTTGAGTGTTTTGTGATGCGCTCCGTTTTAAGACACTAAACTAACATTTACGTTACGTTATGTTACGTGAACATTAAGTGACCGTTCCGTGAACTTTAATTTGTTTTTAGCATCGCGTCTTACTACCCGCTCGGGTTAAACACCTATATATTAATTACATTAATGTGTTAGGAATAAGGAAGGTTTAATTTAGAGGAAGTGCGCCCGCACTACTGGAGGGGAGAGTGGAAAAGCATTTAGGGAAAACCACCCCCCTCAGTGAACCCGACCGGGATCGAACCTCAATTTCTCCGTCTTCGGAAATCTAGTCTATTGCGAGAGTATCACCTTAGACCACGCGACCACCGAAGCGGTTAAGAATAACCCAGCGTAATCTAACTCAATCGCGATATTCAGCTTGGAAATGTGTCAGATAAGAAATATTGATAAAATAATTGAATATTTGGTGCAAATTTCCACTCGTCGAGCAGAATTTTACTCACGTTTTCAACAGGAGGAAGGTGTGTGTGGTAGAGGGGTTGGAGGTTGGAGGTTGGAAAAAAAGGTAGAGAAGGGGAGGATGAGGGGTAGCTTTTGGTTCTGTTATCAAGTCTGCACAGACATCCGAGGAATGATTTGCAAACACGAGTTAGTTTATAAATTACCGCGGTTAATATGGAAATTACTGGGAACACGTCAACTGCGCTCGGGCATTTCGATGCCTGTCCGCTTCGAGCGTTAGTGTCGACAAGCGATAAGAAACAAGAGACGGCGCGGCGCGCGTAAAGCAAACAACATGGGGACTGACATAAATGGGCTCTTGTAAAAATACTCGTCATTTGGACTGCGGATTTTTTTTTTAACTCCGCACATACATACACCACTATGATTAACTATGTTTGTTCTCCAAACATAGATTTAAATATGGGTTTAAAATAACAATAGATTTGCTGCTCCACGATACCCAATTTAAACTATTTGTGCCACATGTATATGTATATATATATATATAAGAGTATGTATGTATATGCATAAGGTTGTATATTGTATATATATATATATATAAAGAGAAAGATATAGTTGAAAGAATGAGTTTTAAAAACCGGTCCTTGTGCACCGAAGTATTTTTAAATAATTTTCCACTCTCTTTGCACACAAAATGCTGGTATGCCTCCTGTAAATTCTACCTCTCTTCATTTGTAAGTGCGTGTGCAAAAAAAAAACAAGAAAATATAACAGTTAAATGATTTTAATGACAGAGTCCAAAGGAACCGTTAATTTATCAAAGATTGTCCTGAGCTAAGACTTCATTTTACATTTGATTATATAGTTTAATAAAAAGAAATACATACTCGCATGGGTGTTCATACAGACTAAGTGTTAGACTCATCCAGTCTGTTTGTTTGGTAGTGGAGAAGTCAGGGTTCAAATCCTGTCTGGATATACTAGGAGAAGTTTTTCCTATACAGGTTTTTCACACCTCCTTGATGCAAATTCAGGTAGATTTCCTTGAAAATTATACCTTACTCATGTATAAGTGGTTAGTATAACTAAATACGTATGTCTAAGACGAGTAGTAAAACACAGAATAGAAAAAATAATCTTCCTCATGTCTAATTTTAATATTTAATATTTAATACTTGTGTTAGATATACCAATTAAACAAATAAATGTATTATGTGCGATTAAAATGGTTAATTGAGGTTTAAAGCATTAACTACGTTAGAAATAATACAGTTTATGTAAGGAATGTAGCGTGTAACAATAATAACCCCCCCACCCATATTTCCACAGAGAGTTTTCTGGATAGCAAATAATTAATAACGTAATGCACAATATAATCCAAAAAAAATCTCAATTAACTAAATGTACTCCAATTTAATTTCACACGCCATGGAGTTTTTGGAACGTATTTATCATAACTAACTTTATTTCTGTTTTTTTTTTTAGCAATCGGGTCGCTATTATTACACTCTAACCTTAAATTAGGTTTTCGTCTGCAGACGTATACTTTAATAACAAGCACAACCAAGAATCGCTGCGAGATATAAACTTAGAATTAAATTTACTGCTTTAAGGTTAATTTAACAGTTTGGAGAATGGTCCATTCCGTAAAGTGTTGTTTCAAAAAGTGAGGGTGGGGGGGGGGTGGGGGGGAATCTGTGAAAGGTGCTGGTGATAGGAGAGAGAAGTGAAAAAAAAAACTTAAATGAAGGTTTGTAGTAAAGTGAAAAGTGATTCAGGAACAGATGTCCGAAAGCCCAAGTATTCCCCACCCACCCCTTTTCACCCTTTTGCTCTCAACAACCCCCTTCTTCCGACTTGTGTGTGCCAACTAATTACATGCCACTTCATTATGCCATGCACTCTCTAATTGCTTCCCCTCCCACGTCCTCATCCCAATCCTACCAACAGTTCTACTTGCCACCTGTCTACCAGCCCAAAAGTCGCACACACTGATCAGATCATTATTATATCTGCATTTCTGGATATTCCATGAAACTGGAATATTCTCTCAAATTCTTTATGGAGTTGTCTTTATTACCCGCATCGGTCGCCGTATGGCCAAACGCATCACTGCCACACTAAACTGGATCGCAAGTGTAAGCTATATCACGACTAGAATCTCTGTAGATTGTACTGATAGGTTCGTTTTACTCAATGGTTTCCCACTCTTCATCCAAACAAGTGCGGGTACATCTCCTCTAAATTCTAAATTGCTCATTCCTATACCTATAGTATAAATACGCCGATATATCTCTAGAACTATACCCTGGCTTGATGACGTTCCATAGCTTCTGTGGTCTCCAGATTTAACATCCCCCGATTTACTCTTAAGGGGTGTTTGAAAGAGGTATTTTCTGATCAACTCCACGATATTAAAGACTTAAAAGCGTTCATCATAGCAGACCCGACTCAGTTCTCGGCTCGCAATTGCGTGTGTTTGTGCGCGCGCAAGGGAGTAAAAGGGAGAAGAGAATACCTAGGATATGCTAGAAACGTGAGCAGGGCATTCGTATTTGAATGATTAATCGACATTTTCGGCGGTGATGATGGGGGACAAGGCGACAAAGTTTCTTGTTAATAACTACAGTATGTCCATATTATGACAGAATAAATATTTGTGCACAATGCTTAGCTGTGAAGATATTCTAAAATAATTAAAAACGGCCTTTTCAATGCAGTATTTATCCAAATATAATTTAATAATCCAACTATGTTCAGTATTAGGAACTTATATTAACTATTTATCTCCATTGATGTTAAATCAGAAATTATCCACGTGCAATAGTGTTCATGCAAATTTACTATTTCTGGCCGACTTTATCACAGAGTTGATTTTGCATGTGATTTTTCACGCTCTTAAGGGCCAGAATCACTAAGAGGATTATGCTATTTCACCAGAGTTGCTTCACAGTGTCCTGTATGGCTTTCGCCAGTAATTTCAGTAGTGCATTCCGAATAGTTGTGCATATTTGGGTGACATTATTTTTAAACAATAAGTAATAAATTTTGTTACCAACGATTTTGAGAAACCCGTGAACTGTTTCAATTAAGATTTTGTCCATTGTATAGTTTTCTATTTCATTTTGAAAATGGTTCGCTTTTGGTGGTAATGTAAGAAACGTGAGAAAAGGCATGTTATTTCTGCAGTTTTAATAGCAAAACTTCTTTTGGACCAAATAAAATATTGCTTCAGTACAAACATAATAGTTTCATTTTCTTCACATTGTGATAACACTTATTGAATATCTTTCATTAGCAAAGCGACATTCAATGACAAACTTTTTAAATGAAGAGAAAAGTTGTTATTAAATTCCAGGACACACTTGAAAGATATTCAAGAACTATTAAGGTCATCATGTGAAAAGAGAATGATCCTGAAGTATGAGATATTATCACCGATTGTTCAATTGAGTGTGTTACTATGTTTTTATAGTTTTCTCTTTTGAAATTTAATATCTTTCCGGTAAGTGAATAACTGTGAATTTTATTTAATTACTCACACTTTGCGGCCTCTTAAGTCAAATAGTTCTAAGAGCCCATCTTTGGACATATTTTTCATTTAATTTACTTGAGGTATTTAACCTGAACATTCTGAACCGACTAATTATATCAGCACACGAATATTTATGTGAGCGAAAGTGAAAGAGTTTACTAATTTTGATAGGAGAGGTATTTTCACAAAGCTTCCAGGGTTCTTTTACATGTCACAATTGACATAGGAACGACACTTTACTTCCACTCCGAAGGAAGTTGTGCTATGGATTTGTATCGCTCATGACCCCAACTGGGTTTGAACCAACAAATATCGGGTCTTGAGATGAGCACTTTAACCTAAGGCCACCAAGGTTGACCTAAACCTATTAAAAGGATTGTAAGATGCATGATTTAGCTCAAATTGTTTCGAAATACGGTTTCTTGCGTCCTTTGTTTGACAACAGCGAAATTATGAAATTAAAATTAAAAAATTAAAATGTGTAGTGAGGGCGTTTTATCTCAAATGTTTTTTCTACTCTCCCTCTCACAAATTTAGGTACACCTCCTCTGAATTAAACCTTCCTCATCCATATAAAACCACCATAATTCGTACAAACGCGTATAACATAAACGAGTAACAAATCGCAGGGATAAAAAAAATTAGTTAAAATATAATAATTTAATTCTATTTTAATTCCTCAATTAAGGTTTTTTTGTAATAGGTGCTGGTGTGATAGGGATGTGAAACTTGACTAGTGCGCATCTGAAATCGTTCTAAATATAATAATTTAATTCTATTTTAATTCCTCAATTAAGGTTTTTTTGTAATAGGTTCTGGTGTGATAGGGATGTGAAACTTGACTAGTGCGCATCTGAAATCGTTCAATAAGGGGATCTCGAGGTTCGAATCCCGGTCGTGTTTACTGAGGGTAGTTTTTCCGAAATTATTTCCTAATCTCCTTCCACACAAATACAGGTAGATTACCTCTAAAATGCTTGGTTCATTATCACTACTTCATTAGAGTAATTATCATATATGCGAATAGCCTGAACAGATAGTAAGTAGTGAGACGCAGAGGTAAAAAATCGTTAAAATGTAAAAAAGAAAGATATTTACACCAGCTGTATATGGTGGAGAGCCTGACTATAGATTTTCATGAATCCTATTCGACAGTGTCAAAATATTTTGACCAGAATATACTGGGTTCTATTAAAACAGTATTGTGTTTCTTGTTGTCCGTGTTGTGAATAAACTGTGTCATATGAGTATGAGTACAATATATGTATCAGCTCCCAAAAGATAAAATATACTTTTAAACCTCTCCCATGTCTCACATGACCTAGCAGTAATTGTAATCTAAATTCTCAGCGTAATCAAACTGTTGACTGAAATAAGTGTATTTTTCACTTTTTAGACCATTAATAGTAAACCAAAACATTTTTTTTTAAATTGGATGTTAAATCTGGAACAGTTTAGATAATTGTTTTTAGAAACCATAAAAAATTAGAGCTTATAATAAGCACATAATATATAAAGGCCTAATCCAAAATATTCCCAATTTAAAGTCTGATGCGAACCAAATTTGTTGGAAATCTGTTGATTAGCTCAAAATAATTTACTAAACAAAACACTTGCTCATACACAAGTAAAGTTACACGTCTTATTATTCGCATTTCTTAAAAATAAATTCAAAAGTTCCCCATAGAAGATAAATATTAAAATATTTTGGATAAAATTAATTTTATATAGACATTATCTAACATTTTTACTTCCTGGTCAGTCATTTTTCTACAAACATCGCATTAGGCAAACAGACAGGCAAAGAGAAGGCAGTCAGAAATAATTTTGTTTTGCAAATGTTTCAATTTTATGACACCTAAAACCACAAATACTTTTTTTTTGTAATTCAACTTTTATTCTATTATTTCAAGTTTTTTCCTTTCGTGGCTGGTTTGTCAGAATTGGACTTGTAGTTTGATATCATGGAACGTAAGCTTTGGGAATTAAACTGAGAATACGAGACGTAATCTGGCGTCTGGCGAAAAGATAAGACACAAATTGAATATTCAAAGAGAAGATGGAGTAAAACCACTATAAAAAAAAGAAAAATTAAGCTATAAATATGTAAAGGGGCTAGCTATTTCTAAGAATACATCATTTTGTATTTTTTTAAAGCTGATATTTTAAAATGTTTTTGGGATTGTTTATCAAAACAGACTTATCAAAAATTATTTTATTCTTAACAATACGTTATTTATTTACGTTTCTTCACTTTCCACATATTTATACTAATGAAGTTTAGAAACGTACCAGCATTTGCGTGAAGGTAGAGTAGATAATTATTTACTGAGCTAATGGTCTCGGGTTCGATTCCTGGCATAGCCAAAAAATATATCTTTGTTGAAATGTAGGTTTTCTCTTTCACAGTAATAATGGCTGATGGCTGGGTGTTGTTACTGTTCCAGGTTTAAATGAACTTATAAGTCGTGTTCTGATATAATCAGTCGGTCCAGAAAGTGCACATTAAATAGCTCTAATAAATGTAAACAAAAAAATTAATAATAAATAAAGTCAGCCAACCCAGCCATCTCGAAGATGACTTGATGGGAGTTATGCAAGCAGAGAAGTTAGTTGTCTTGATTACTTGGCGAAGGACCTACCCTTCGTACCCTTCCAACCTTCCACCCTTTCCCAAGAAATCTCAAACACAAAGAGGTTGACGGAACGTGGCACAAAGGAGGTGTAAGAAAGAGAGGGGTGGAAGGAGTGTATTAAGAGAATAGATGCTTATGATAGTTCACGTTTAATACAGTCCCGGTTTGAGTGTTCGTCTTGATAGGTATAGGAAGGGAACGGGGGAGCCAGAAGAGATATTGTTATCTATATACAGTGTATGACATTCAAGTGGGGGTGTAGGTAAAGTGAGAAAAGTTGGGTTTTTGAAATTTTTGGAGTAAAACTTTTTTTTTTCTAAATAAATCTAATATCGCTCCAGTAAAAATATAAAGTTTAATTTTGTTCACAAGTTGATACCGACAGTTGTTGGATATCTGTCATGATCATAGTGACATTAAATTTAAAACATTTAAATGAAGATAAAAAGTTGTAAATTAATTACAGGACACCCTTGACATATATTTAAGAGCTGTTGGTCACCATTTGAAGAAAATTAAACAATGTTTCCACTGGAAAATTATTTGATTTCTTTCGACAAAATAATATTGTTATAAAAACTGCAAAAAATCTCCCCCTTTTTCTCTCATCCCCTACACTCACACCTCAAGGGCGCCACCTACTTGGAGGGAAATACCCTCACTTTCCTGCTTTTCTTATGGGAATGATAGTTCTGAAGCTCCAAAACAATTAAACTAGTCCCCAATTATATTGTAATTTCCTTTTGCAGACCTGTTAAACTAATCTTCTTTTTTTAAAATTAAGATTGGATCTTTGTTTCTCAGCATTTAACTTAAATGTTTTGAATTAAGTTTTGATGTTATTCAACAAATTCTTTTTCTGAGTATTCTCTTAAATAACAACTATTATTTTCGAGTGACGTTCTCTGATATTTTCATTGCTACATAAAATGTACTACCATATGTCATGAAGATTTATTTATTATTTTTATAACATATTAATAAACGCCTTAAAACTGTTTTTATCAGGATAAAAATATAAAGTAATGTCGCCGACAATGTTTATTTCAAAGAAAATCTTGTTTGCCAAGAGATTCGTGGGCTAACAAATTGTTTCAAAGCAAACAAATATATACAATTTAAAAATAATTCATCTCTTGCACAAACCAAATTAATCTCAGAGCTGTGACATTTTACGTGAAACTTCCTTAAAAATGAGCAAACTTATATTTTCAATAAGATTTTTAAAATAATGCCGTTTTTACTTACTAGGTTTTTATTGTAATCGGACATGTTTATGTATATTTCACTTCCATTTTGACATGAAATATATTTTGAAATTACATTCCTATCCTTAAAATACGTCAGGCTTTTTGTCATGATTCTTTATGCCCCCCTCCCCTATCACTGCCTCTCCCCTCACGTAAGGGAACGTAAGGGAACGTAAGATTTTCTGTCACTCCCCCTCTCCTTCATTTTGCGTAATTTTTTACGATTTAAAAAATTAGATTTTCTTGATAGTTTTGTTATTTTTAGATTTAACGATTGATAACAAAGCGAATGAGCATGCCGAATTTTAAAAGAACTTGTTTAAAAATCAGTTTTTAAGTGAGCCAAAGACACCGCTTCCACACAAAAAAAACACCATAAAAACCGTTATTTTTATAAGTTAGTGTTTCTATAGTGTAAAAACTGTTAATAATTAAAAACGAATTGTTTATGTGAATGTTTTGACTGCCTAAAGTTACAAAACAACAAATCAACATATGGTCTTGCAGATAATATGGTTTGGCGAATGAATACTATGGTAATTTTTCCTAGCTGTCTCTTACTACCTCTTCTGCTGTGGATGCCCTTCCTATAACAGTGGTTCTTAACCTTTTATTACTCGAAGCCCTCTAAATGTCCTAAAATATCTTCGCGGCCCCCTAGTTTTTATATAGCGTATTAATCATTAAGATTTATTCTAAAATAGTGGCTTTATTTACTGAATATAATAACAAACAATTAAAAAAACAGTAATTATCTTACCTAAATGTATTTAATGTGACCTTTGATGTTGAACACTTTCCACTAATTTGTCTATTATTGTTTCGATTGCAATACTTCATGCTATTCACATGCAGGAGTCGATTCGGAGTCGATTTCGCTGCTTCGTTTTATTATCGACCATTGTGGAAAATCCCTTTTCACATAAATATGTAGAAACAAAGGGGAACAAATTGTGAATGGTGATGGTAAGCAGATGGGGATTATTTGTATTATCCCTGAGTTATATTATCCGCGCTACCCCTCCATCATCCCGGAAAATCGAGAGTGGTTTCTACTGTATTAATAATTACTTTACTTACATGCTTACAAATATCTAACTCTTTCTTTTAAAACGTAAAATTTAAAAGAATTGACTTCATAAATAAGCAAATAACATTTTGAATTAAAACCTTTCCCGGCCCCCCGGTTAAGAATCGCTGCCCTATACAACGCGTCTCAGCGCTACGGCAGGCCTAGATGGCTTACAGAAGGACACATAAATTAACTAGAATATTGACGTTTCCTAGTGGTTAAGACGTTTTAGAAGTAATTCCTTCAAGACGATGACAGACTCCCTATGAAAAACCCTGGTTCAAATCCCAGTTTACTGGGAATGTACTTACAGTATCACGCGACACTAAAGAAGATAAGGTCATAAATTCAGAGTGCACTATAATTATTATTCCGGATAGTGGTTAATAAAGCTAATATACAAATTGTAATACTACTTATAATGCAAATTAACCTATAGCTTCCACCTGTGAACACGCGGACATAGACATAATTATTGTCTAGTCTGCTTTACAAGTGGGTTAAGGCTAGAATAATTCTTGCCACGTACAGCCTACTGGTAGTGGTTTTCCCTGAGGGCAAGTGCGGGTACATTTCCTCTTCATCTTGATCTCATTCGTGTATTCAAGAGGATAACTCAGAAGGGGAGTAAGACAAAGATCACGTTAGAAGAAATTCGAAAAAAAAAACACTTGCAGTAAATTAATTTTTAGTCGATAAATTAACTTTGAGCTTTTCTTAAAGTTACTGTAAACAATTTTATATTTTCATCCTACTCCCAAATGTTTCGTATATTTTATAAGCGAGGCCAATCGACATAGGCTGAGGCGTAAATAATATTTGCGAATATGATCAAACAGGAAGCATTTATGGTATTCTTTCAAATGTTAAATAATAGTACCAAAATATTGACTTTGTTATAAAGTAAACTAACAAAAACTACCGTAAATTTATTGTACCTTCTACACTTAAAATTGTTCCGTCTAAATGTAAATACCGTTCTCTTAGGAAAAATTTAATTTTTTTATTTATTTTAAAATTAAATCTAGATTTTTTCAAGCGTATCTCACCAGGGTTTGTTGACTAGATATTCCTGGTCTTCTACTGTTCTATTGACAGTAGCGGATATGTAACCGTCTTTTGAGGTTTGGCAACCATGTAGTTGCGGCTTCTTTGTCCTTATTAGGATGATGATGGTTGTGTGGTGCCAGTAAAAGTCAAAACCTAACTTAAAGCCCAGGAAATAAAGGTTTGACGTCGGTAATAATTAGATAAAAGCTGAATTTTGGCCAATTGTTAGATCACTATAAGAAGTGTATTTTCCCCAAACTCCCCAACCCTTCCCTCTGTGCTTCATCCCCTGTGCCGCCCCCAAACCCTAAACTTTACATTCGCATATATTGAGAAACTAGCTTTTATCTCCATAACCAATGGTAGTAATGATGTAATTACTTTTTAGTTTTAGTAATAAAATTACGCTCTACAAAATTGTTCCTATTAAAATTTGCGCTAATACCAATAGTTTTGTCTTAAATTTAATAAAGGCTTAAATAAAACGGAATTTTTTATCTCTATATATAAAGTTTTAATGTTGTAGTTTGTTTGAAAATGAAAATAATGGAATATGTTTGGCAATAAAGTTGTAGGCTGGTTCAATAGATTTAAAATGATACATGCCATCATGTTTGCTCCAATGACACTTCAGATAATATCACTTCCTATGGATGGTACTACTACTGGCATACCAAGTAGTGGGCAGTACCTCTACGGCAACAGGTAATCCCCCTCGACCTATGTTTGACAGGCAGTTCAGGGATGTGGCTGGGGTAGATATTGGTATACATCCCCTCCACACACTGAAACTTTCCCCTTTCATAAAAGGTTTAGCTAAATATTAAATTGTATTTGTATTATTATAAACTCAAGGGAAGACAAGAAAATAATTGTATAAAGTTTTACATATTCAAAACTAAAATATTACAAATGAAATTACTTACTTCTCGTTGTATTGGTGTTTGTTAAAAAAAATTGTCCTACTCCTTCAGGATCAGTTCTTGTGTATTGGTTTTGGCCCCAACAACGTCAGTAACTCTTGCAGAGGACAATTTTCGCTTTTTGTATATTAATTCTAATAAATTCAGTAATTTTAACGAGATTACATCGTATTGATTTTTAGGCCTAGTTTTGGTAAATGCTTTAAATTTTTCATTGATTTTTTTTACATTATTTGAATACAATATTTATTTTCATTTTGTCTTACAATTTCAATGGTAAAATGTAAAAACATGTTTAAATCGGCCAAAGTTGATAAAAATAGTTTAGATTAATTCTTATCAACAATTAAAACCTATATCTTTGTCCAAATGTGATTTCATCTTCCCACCACCCAAAAAAAATCCTGGTTACGTCTATACAAGGTATAATAAATATTTACAGTTACAATTCACAGTATATACAGAGTTATTCGTCCAAAAGAGTGTCAATTTCTTCACTTAACGCAGGTGAGTTGTAGCATGATCCAGATTTTCCACATCCTGATTAACAGATACAGGACACGAGGTGTAGAAATCCATCCAGGTCAAAAGGTATAGAGCTAGCAATAGACTTCATTGCTTTCTTATTTCCTCCTTTTTCTTCAAGATATTCTAACCTCCAACGCCAATCAGATGCCAGAAGTTTATTTCCTACCCACTCTTGTTCTTACAAGTAAACCTTTAGAAGATGTTGGTGAGATGATTTTGATGTTGGGGGAAATTTTGCCAGGTAACAATTTGATCTTAAAGCAGGCTTTCTTGTTAAGTTCATGAGTCGGGAGTAAAGAGCTTAGTTAAAATTCAATTATTTACACATTCCATACAATGCAAGGATGATTTTTTTTCCTTTGACAAACAATTCTTCTCGAGGAATTCCTTCTTGAGTAAAAATTCTTGCTTGGCCCTCAGATTTAGATGATGATTTTATAATTTCAATTGCTTTGATGTTTCCCAATCCATAAAAACAGTATGCCATGTCACAACGAGTAATTGCGTGAGCAAACAGCAGGATTTTCCTAATTTCACAGTATAACTCGATCAAACTTTTAATTTTATAAAATACTCTTGAAGGGCTTTTACCACCTTTTTATTTACAAAAATAAATAGATTTATTTGCAGGAGCAAGAGTTACTAACAACAATAGTAAATCTGTGTCTGAGCCCATGACAACAACTTTAGAGTAACAGTTTAGTTTTTCGATTTCTACCCTTAGTATGTATATACGTTTTAAGGCATTTTTTTTTCTAGTTTAGATGCTACTGAAATTACTAATCTTTTCTTGTTTCTTTTGTTAGCTAAAAAATACTCTTTTGCTGTCATACAATTTGTGTTTTCTTCAAAATAGATGTCACATGGGGTGTTTTTGGCTGCTCTTGTTTTTCTTGTTTTGTTGTAGAATCTTCGGGGTAACCATAGAAAACAATAGTTGTATTTTTCCATACCTTGTAAGAACAAATGAACAGTAATTTTGCACAATTTTCCATATGAACTATCCTTTGGCCAAATGACATAGTGAAGAAGAAATCCACCATCAATCACTATTGCTGCATCGATTAGGTCAAATGTTTCCACAATATTCTCCTCAAAAACTTTATGAGAAAAGACTCTTTTTCTTGCAATAAAAATCTTCATCAAAAATGGATGGTGGACGAGAGGCTAGCTCATACTCAAGGTATGTTTTAGAGTACTTGCATTTTCACACACACACAAAATTCTATTAAACAACTGTTGAGGATTCACACTCACTTCTCTCGACTGAATTATCACATATTTGTGTTTTGCTTATGTTCTGACCATGTCTTTTCTGTGAAGTTTCAGTTCTACAAAAAGATTTCCTTTCATTTTCTCTATCTATTCCTACCTGATAAGTTTGGTCAAAGCTTACAGATTCATCCAATACCAAACCGGATGACAAACAAACAAGTTCTCCAGACAATTGTGTGATAAATGTTATTAATGTTCCCAAGAATTCCTCAACAGCTTCATGAATTTTCAACAAAAATGGTGTCCCAAGGACCAATTTGGATAAAGTGATGTCTGTTATAGGTATACCTCGTCCATGCGTGAGACCTCAAATTGCTTTCATAGGGCGCATAAGACTGCTCTATACACATGTCCGTCCATCTACCAGACCAAAACTTTTCACTTCTCCTCACAATGAAGAATTTTTTGTTAGCAAGCAAATCGAGCTCTTTTCACGACAGTTTTGAACTAATCTTCATCATTTGTTTAACATATAGATGGGCTGACTTTGCATAAGGTAAGTGTCCTGCACCATAGAAATACGGAAGCCTCAGGGTGGTAGAAACGTACGTTTAAGTTCCCCGACCATTCACTAAATATAAACTGAAGAATTAGATCAATAGCTTTCAAATGATTTACCCATAGCTTTGCTGTTCTACTTGTCAATTCAATTTTTTTTTCTATATAATTAGGGTGTGGTTTAAGAATTGCTCCCTGTGCTGATGGCGCCATTCAGCCTCATTGTGTGACAGAGTCATGGGTGCAAAAGTATTAATATATACATATCATTTTAAAGCTTTTGAATCAGCCTACAACTTTTTTACCTAACATATTGCCATATTATCATTTTTAAACACGTTACAATGTTAAAAATTTGTGTATAGCAATAAAAATTCCGTTTTATTTTAGCCTTTATTAAATCTAAGACAAAATTATTGGTATTAATGAGAACAATTTTGTAGAACGTAGAGGAGATGCGGGTATTATGGAATAGTCGGGCAATACGGAACACCATTGTTCCTCATATGTTAAGTGTCACAATCTATCGTTAGCTAATTCAACTATTGCACAAAACAATTTCCAACAGCTCGTGTATGCCTTCACTATGACAGATCAACTGATTATTTTGTGAGAGACGATTGTTTGTGTTGGCTGTCACAAAACTTTAGCAGGTTAGTGTTTGTCATGCTATATTTATTTACTTTAATATTCTTATTAATTCCAATCAAATCATTAGGTTAAGGCACACTCATGCATATCTTTAAGTTAAAACCTTATTTTACTATAATTTTACTATAACCTAACAAAAAATATTGTTTTCCAAAATGGTGAATCGGGCCATTAGGAATATTATTCCATAATGCCCGCACATTTTTCAAGGTTTATTTGTCAACGTAAGCTTAAACATTTTCCCTAACATCTAAGAAATCTATTAAGAGAACAACGTAGTCTGACACAATATTTTAGTCTATTATATTTTAATAATTCTTTATTAATACTGATTTATTAATTAGTTATTTTTTATTATAATGTATTATTTCAATGATTCTTGATTATTACTATTTTATTGTTTTACACATAATATTTGCATGTTTTTATACACTCTCTTATCAAACATTTCGCCCTCATTTTTGCCACATCTCTTTTAAATTCTCCTACACGACATTAAAAGTTATTAATTTTACTTTGAACACTAAAAATAGTTAAAAAATATTAATTATAATCTTAATATGGAAATCAATGAAAAAATGTGAATATACGCTTTGATATTATTGAAAAAGTAAATGGTAATCCATAATACCTGCACTTCCTCTAGTTTTATGATTAGAACTAAAAATTAATCACATCATTACGGCCTTTGGTTATGGAGATATAAGCTAGTTACTCAATGTCTGAGAATGTAAAGCTGGGGAGTGGGTAGGGGTACAGGGGGGAATCACAGGGGGAGGGGTGGGGGAGGGGGGGAAGTTTTGGGGAAATACACCTATTATAGTGGTCTAACAACTGGCCAAAATTCAGTTTTTATATAATTATTCTCGACATTTGATTTTTTTCCCTTTTATTTCCTGGGCTATTAAGTCTAATTAAACAGACCACGGTAACCATTAGAACAATACCTCTTCAGAAAAAAATACCTATGGTTCTACCAAGAATTGAAACCGGAACCTATAAATTAATAACCAGAAATTCCGACCACTTGACTAAGAGTTCTGCCAGTTTACACTTTATAGCGGCTTAATCTAAGGCGTATACATGAGGTTAACATTGGTTTTTTGGAGTATACCTTCATTAACTTATAAATAAAATGGTAAACACCATATTGATATAAAATATATGTTCAGATTGTATCTATTCGACGATGACCAAGTGCGATATAGGTATAATGCAACCTATTTTGATATCGTGAGCTGTTAAGGCCGTAAAAAATTTGGTTGGATAGTAAAAAAAACTAAATGAAAAAATTCTATTTATAATTTATCATATAGTAATATGTTAGTAGACCCTTTTTACTAAGACAATTTATGTTGAGTACTAACATACATTCAATGTCAGTTGAATCTTCAACAGCTCCACCGTCAGCTGTAAGGCCTAGGAAGTATTGAAGAGGTATACTATGGAAATGAGGAGTGAAGTATATTCCCGTTGCCTTCCTTACTGAGCTATAAGCTACTATTGCACATCAGTCTGACGAGCCATCTAAATATATTCACAAACTGACCCTACAAGCGACACCTTCACTCCATTCGCCACAGGGACTGGTTGTATATTGTAATGCTATTACTAGTATCGTTCATACCTCTGCCACTTTCATATTTGTCAGAGCCGTAAGTGAGACTGAGAAAGATCAATGAAAGTAACAACTTGCTCTAGACAATACCAGAAAACCATAAACGATAATATATATGACCAGAGATGTATCTGGGCTATCAGGCGTAAGTGTCTGACCGCTGCCTTAGACCATGCGGCCATCACTGCACTTGTCAGTCTTGAAATAAATGTTGGTTCAGATTATAGTGTATTGTACATATTTTAATTAATTTCAAGAGCGCGTTTAGGTTAATAAGAAAAATTTTAACATTTAACATGTGAACAAAAAAATACATATGATTGAAGCGGACTTAAAATAACGGCTAATACACATTAGAACAATTTAATACTGTTCATAAAGAGATGTTTAAATGCAACATATTGTTATTTAATATTTTTAAAATATTTCTAAGGTAAATAAATATTTATGAATTAAATTTTATATTACTTTAGCTTTACTCTTTTTTCTATTGCTGATATGGGCATTACTTATAAATCCACATAACAAACAAAATAGACTTGAATATATCTACATTTATACCGCGTGCACATCGATGGGGGCTACTCTAAACAGATATGTTTTGTTTGATTGTTACTATTTTTTTATAACTAACACTGTTCTTATTACTTCAGCATGTTTAAATTTCTTAAACAAGCATTTACATCAAGAAACATTCCAAATGGCCCGTTATGAGCTGGAGAACTAAAACTTAATTTATAAAAAGAATAAACAGTGCAATAAAGTGTCCAAATAAATGAGTATGAGAGAAAATGACATCTTGCACTAATAGTTTTCGACGTCAAACCATGTTGTTGAAAAATAAAAATAAATGTCGTTTGGAACATAGAATAGGCAAGACGGAGATGGAAGTTCAAAGCTAATGACTTCCCCCACCGCCTAAGTATGTGGACATAGTAAGAATTTTTAATTTATTTTAAATTAATTTTAATTTGTTCAGTATAATGGGGGAAGGGAGAAGTTTTAACTCGTGGGTGTGAAGGGTGTTGTTGTGTAAAGTAGCAGTGTTATTCAACTAATGAGAGTCACACGCCAACCTCTTTTCAGGGCGACACGAGCGCTCGGCAATAATTAGAAGTAATGATCCGTGCAACGCGCGAAAAAAGATTTGACACACTCGTCTCCGTGCCCACATACATGACTTGAGGCAGCGTGTTTCAACCAGTGTGCCGCCGTAACACGTTCATGGTGTGCCGCGGGAGTTTGGGAGTGGATAAACAAACAGCGAGAAAAAATGTATGAATAAAAATAAATATAGACTGTCGATGACGGGGAGATTGAGTTTCTAATCTGGGTCAGGTATGCTGAAGTTGTTTTTACTAAAATGATTTTCCACTCTCCCTTCATGCAAATGTAGGTACTACTTACTATAGACATAACCAGCTTAATCCCTAAAACCATTAGTGTAATTAGTACATAAGCATATAATCCAAACGGGGAATAAGACGTGGTGCTAAAAAATACCATTATTTTTAGATACAACACAATTATTGTAATTTAACTATGGAACTTTTAAACACAATCTTAATGTTCGTTATTTTGATGATGAAATTCCTCCTTAAAATACAGATGGTATGGCTGGGCAATTTTAGCTTCTTGTTCGGTGTCCCGCTAGTTGAAAAATATTGAAATTCGCTGATAGTCCAATGTTTTTCATCACAAAGTCCAAATCTGACTATTAGTTTTCACCGCAGGAAGAAGATATATTAATAACCCCACCAACTTAATATATACTTACAAGCAACATAAAATAAATAATAGTTTTAAATACTTATAATAAATTGGTTGATAGAGTCATTCAAATTTTACCAACAAAAAAGGTTTAATAATTTCCCAATAATGTATTATGAAAACACACGCAAACACACTTTCATAAAATAAAATAGCTTTACAATAAATTTATATATATTATATATATATATATATATACATATATATATATTTACTAATCAAATAAATGTATGATAAAATGTAATCATGACTTTTTTTAAATAAATATTTATATTTGAATCACTAGCAACTTCACATCTGCCACCGAAGATTTCCCTTTAATTTTCTTCCAGGATATTGCGAGGCCCACATTTTAAGTAAAAGGGGGCCGCATTTGCATGACGGGCCGTGAGTTGGACCCCATGGAGATATCTGGGTTCTAATCACGGTCGGGTGTGCTTAGGGTGTATTTCATTAAATTGTTTTCACCTCTACTGCCACACAAATGCTGGTACACTTCCTCTTTCTAAATTCAACCTTCTTAATCACTAACATTAGTGTAATTAATATACATGCATTTGGTCCAAATGTATAATGAGATGTGGTGTTAAAAAATAAAATGTGTATGACCCCCGTAGCCCGCTTTGGTGGGCGTGCGGGACAGAATGTCAGGCTCGTCTGATCTAGCTTTATGGTGACTGTGGAGGTCAATGTTCTGCTTCTAGCCGGGTGTATTGAGGGTTTTATTTTATAAATGATTTCCTACGACCAACCTATTCAAACGCGGGCACATTTCATCTATACTTTATCTTATTTATCTCTACTCTATTTTAAATGTATCGATATCTGGGATGAGTAAACGGACGGGAATGAAAACCTTTTCTAAGCATAAGCTTCTGATAATCTATGAAGTAAATCTAATAAAATGTAAAAAATTGAATACAAATTTACACATTTCAGTTTTATATCTTTGAAACAACCCTTAAAAATACCTTTTTGGTGCACCACATTTTAATATCCTTCAGGGCTATCCACATTTTACCACACAATATATTTTTTTATTTGAGGAATTTATAGTGCCCTTTCTGAACCGACTAATTATGTCAGAGCACGACTTATAAACTAGCTTAAATCTAGAACAGACACAATCCATTGCCCCGAAAGTTAAATCATCCCTTTGCAAGGGGAAACCGTCATTTAACTAAAAATATTTCTTTCGACCATGCGGGGAATCAAACCTGGGAACCCTTAGCTCAAGAGGCATACGTGCGATGTTAAATTGTGTTGTATGAGAGAGCTAAATATAAAATTGAATGTACCCCGAATTTTCTTAAAGGGAAAATGGAAAAAAAATTGAAAAAATAATGTAAGTACATTTGACTGGGATTTGAACCCTGTGATTGACAACTCCTACCAGACGAGATTGACGCCTTTGTCCAAAAATGCCCAACATCGTGGGCCAAAAATTATTCCATGCCGTATACAGTTCTTTTTCCACCCGACAATTCTTATTACAGCAATTTTCTTTTTACTTATTTTTTAAAAGAGCCATCACGTACTTTCGCATTTCTAAGCATCCCACGTCAAAAGGGTGAGACTTTTCTTCCCCAAACTTGAGCCGCTATTCCCCACCCGCTTCTTTGCTAAAATTATTTCCCCTCTCCCTGAACTTTTTTTTTTTAGCGTCTCAATTAAATCTCTGACGTGCCGCTGACTTTGTCATCTCGCGTGAATGAAAATGAAACGATTAAGTTCCAACAACGCTACGCGCGATGCCTTCAGGAATCATATTTTCAGACAAGTTAAGGTGGGTCCATAACAAGCTTCACCCCCTTTGAGCCTAAACGAGGGAACAGGACTTATCTGAACTAATACATTTTATGTAATCCAGGGGAATAACCTTCTCAGAGTTATGACTCGGCTTTCTGTTTATCGAGAATGATCATTAAATGTAAATCTTACTCTGTTCCCCACAGTCGGAAATAAGTTCTTAACCTATCTTCATGTTGGGCTAAATAGTTGTATTTAGCACCGCGTCTTACTACCTGTTCGGGCTATACGCTTATGTACTAATCATGCTAATATGTTCATGGATGAGGAAGGTCATATTTAGAGGAAGTGTACTCACATTTCGAGGGAAAGTGGAAAAGCATTTTGGAAAAGTCACCTTGAGTACACCCGACCGAGATTCAACCCTTGATCTCCCCATCATCGGCAGTCTAGTAGATTGCTAAAGTAGCACGTTATACCATGTGGCAACCGAATAGAGTTATAATTTGTTGTGCAGTGTATATGATACTATGGTAACTGTATGGGTTGTTTATCGTCACGCTTTGTTATAATGGTATTGACATAATATTATAATTAGGTGTTAATTATTCATTTCTGACACAAAATTACCTTTTTTTTAAATACACATGCATCTACAATCACACTTGTCCATGTAAAAGTATTTAAATAACCATTGATCCCAATAGTGTGCATCCTTTGTGTCCTAGCGTCCTACTTCAGTGTCTATGAGCCTTATAGGACACCTGGCAGTCCTGAGGTACTTGTCCGTGTCTTACGACATTATATTGAGTATAGTAAGACTATTATCTGGCGTCCCACATATAATTATAAATACTATTCATGTGTAATTACGTCCCACTAGGTCAAGTTAGAGAAACTCCTAAAGAGTTAGGTACTTAGGTAGTTAGTTTAAAAGGGGAGGGTTTTTACAATGTTTAAATAATTATAAGATTTAATTTCCTTTTAAATTATTATTTGCTCTAGTTTGTAATTTTTTAAACACATGAATATTCTGAAAACTAACTAACTTAATATATTAAATAAAATACAACATCATGCATCAAAGCCTTGTTCAAGTAATCTACCTATTTGAGTAAAAAAAAGAACCTATATACAAATATAACATTATTAAGGGTCCGCCTACCGAAGGTAAAGAGGGAATGTAGACACCCTAAAATGTTGCATTATTTAAGCAGTTTGTCATTTAAAAATGTTGTATGGACCAAATTGGAGAAGAACTTTACCAACTTATCTTTAACTTATAGAATTAAAAAACTTTCATTTTACGTTTTATTAATTTTAGAAAAATTAGATAACAGGTGAAATTAGCTCTGGTTCAAAGAAGCCACACACGAAATGTTTCAGTTCTTATATCTATATAATTGGGAATAAAAATAGATTCAGCCATTCTCAAATAAAGTTATTTTTTAAATTGTACAATAAAACATATTTTAATATAATTGAGGATTTTTTAAGTGGTTTTTAAGTTTCAAAACTGGTATTCAGATAAGTAGATTCAAGTAGATGACTACCTTAAACACATATCTCTTTCTTTTACCGGTAAACCGGAATATTGGAATATTGGCTGTAACAATGTTAAAAGAAGAAATCGCTTAAAGTTTAGTTTTCTATATTCTTCACTTAAAATCACCTATATATAGACCGGTGAAAAGTTTTTAATTTTGAAAAACCAAGTTCTTAATATTGGAAAAATTATATATATATAATTAAATGGTTTCACTATTCTCAATTCCTGTGGGATTTTTTTAAATGTAGAATCCAGATAACTGAACTACGATTTGTCGCCTGGTTCGATCTATATTACCTACTTAAGTTAGTTGCTATCCACGAGTAGTTTTGCCTTTTTTTTGTTTAAAGAAATAAACTTTTATTTAAAGAAAAAACTTTTATTTGCCAGTAGTGATTAACTTCTCCCTTTAAATAACAGCGACAGACTGATCCTAAAGGTAAGTAAGAAGCATATTTTAAAACTTTCTTTCTTAAAGAATAGCGTGATTATTTCATATGAGTCCTGTTTCATTTTTAGGACATCCTGTTCAACCCAAAATATCCCCAGTCTCCTTCTCACCTACAGTGCACTATAAACACCGCCATTAAGAAGAGAAGGCGCGGGAATCCCTAGTCATTATTAGATTTTGCCCCTTTCTCTGGGCTTCCCCTTCCCCTTCACCACGCTAACCCCTTGCCCACCACGTTGTATTTCACTGGGAAATTAGATGCAATTTACAATAAATTTTAAAGCAACGTTCCTTTTCCTCTCCCCCCCACCCCTCCCCCGGTACGTCCGTAACCCTTCTTACTCCTCCATTCTAGGATGAAAATGTGAGCTCCAAATATACGTTTACATAATAAAGTACATTATTTATATTCTTGAAAATGGTAAGAAAAAGTAATAATAGTACCACTTGTGCTATGAGTTTACGATTATTATTTTTTTTTGTTATTTTGGTTGTGTATGTGAGCTTACAAACTTTACGAGCGTATTTACTTCTTTATGGAAGACAAAATATGAAATATAAATAGTTGTGATTTATGCAACAAACAAACAAAATAACATTCTACTACACTTCAGTTAAGTCAATATTTTATATATAGTGCTTTTATTATTTATGGATGATTAACTTGCATTTTATAGGCATTTGACATAAGAAAAACTAACTTAGCTGGGACAGCCTACTTAGTGGAATTCCTATCTTTTGTGATAATGGGATTGGTACAGTTCAATTTTCGTAGGAAGAACCTTCCCTGACAGCTAGAAAAGCTTTTAGATTTACTTCCACGTATTCATACGTCAAGTCATGTGTCCTGCAGTTGTCACCTTTGCTATATTTTCCCTTTTTCTTTTTATTCTTCATAGATCTTTGGCATGTTCTATTCCGAGTTCTCTAAAGGCTGTCCTTCCATCTTCGTCTAGGTCTTCAAGATCTTCTCCTCTCTGGAGGTCTTTCGTCTCTTGCTATTTTGACAATTTTGTCTTCTTGTCAATATGTTTATTCCGTTCTCTCTTACGTGAAGCTATCCATTCATTGATGGGGTTGATTTGACAAGATTCTCTTACTTTCTCATTTATTTATCTGTTTAATAACGCTCTATTAGTTATCTCTCAATACTCGCATATCTGCGACCTCCAGTTGTTGTTGGGAACGTTTAGTTTCACTTCGTGTTTTACGGCATATGCGAGTATTGGTCTTACCACTGACTTATATAGTCTCGCTCTTGAATCTTGTTGTAAATATTTGTTGTAATATATTGAATAATTAATGCAGCCGGTAATTATGTTAACTCATCTTTTTTTTTCCAACTCTTAGTTCTATTTCAAGCTACGATTTTCATAGCTTGATTAGTCTGGTTCCAAGGCCAGTCTTTGATTCTTTGAGCTATCTAATATTTTTTGTCCCGGACGAAAAGCTAGCCTCACCATGGAACTCAGGTCCGTGAAGTTGGCAGCACCACTAACGTGCACAAATTCTGAAACCTATGCCAATATTTAGTGCTGAATTTGTGCCACAAGAATATCCCATCCCCATAATTTGTGCTGCAATAGTTTTCACGAAAACGCCGAAAAACACAGTGGGTGATGCTGGCAGCACCCATAACGGCACAAATTCTGAAACCTATTCCAATATCTCGTGCTGAATTTGTGCCACAAGAATATCCTATCCCCATAATTTGTGCCGCGGTAGTTTTCGTGAAAACGCCAAAAAAATAGTGGGTGTTGCGGGCAGCACCCATAGCGGCACAAATGATGAGACCTATACTAATACTTAGAGCTGAATTTGTGCCACAAGAATATTCTATCCTTAAAATTTTGTGCCAAGATAATTTTCAATCAAACCCCTAAAAACTTTGTAGCTTCACGCTATAATTACCTCCTCGAAGAACGCTGCATTTCTCATTCCCCTTTCAAAACATTATGCTGACTAAACATATTCTTGTGGCACAAATTCAGCACTAAATATTGGCATAGGTTTCATAATTTGTGCCGTTAGTGGTGCTGCTAACTTCACGGACCTCATATCCAGAGGGTACGTACACTAACAGAATTCCTTGTAGAAGTTGAAAGGGGATTGTATAGAAAGATATTGTTTTTATATGGCTTGGTTATATTTGGAACTACAATAGAGAAGCTTACTATTGTTGGTGAATTGACTATTTACTGACGTTTCAAGAAGCGGGTAGTATTCATCGGATGATATTTTCTTGGAGTGGGTAGTATGACTATATATGACAGTTCAGCAGCATCGGGTACAGGTGGGGCTTAGATGTAACATTACACCCTTGTAACGTTACATAGCGATCGAATATTGGGCTAAATTTGTAGAAGTTAACATTTCTTTATTTTGACACTACTGGCAGGTAATACATTGACATGTTTTAAATTTAAGAAACATGTTGTCCAAAGGTGTCAAACCATAAAGAAACACTGAAATTAAAAAATATTGATTTATATTAATTTACAATAATTTTATTATGTAGATGACGTAACTGGGCTGAGGATTAAAATAAGTTTCTAGATAAAAATTTTTACCACCTCGTCTTACTACCCATTCGAGCTACAAGCTCTGAATAAATCTAATACATGAGTAATATGCCATACTAGTCATACTGTCCATAGTAGGGATTAGTATAGTATGTAATGCCATAGTATATATGACGTTGTAGCATTTGCAGCAGTATCCAAAGGAACGGGGAATTCAGGTAAGAAACAAATTCAATTTCTATATATTCTTTATATTTTCTCAAATCTTATAGCTTGTTCTGTTTACTCTCAATATAATACAGATATACGAAATATATGCATGATAACATTATCCTTTGTGTTTTGAAAACTTAGTTTTAAATGTAATTGACTTAAAAGTCTACAATTTTAAAAAATATATTGAACTTTTTAGATGTTTGTTATAATTTAAATATTTATTATTATAATGTGTCATAACTTGTAATTATTATTACCAATCTCTCCAAACATTAATCAAATATTGTGCATATATATTATTATATTACATTACACATTTATGTCTTTCACTTTAAATTAGTACAATTTGTACAATTGAATTCCACTAAAAATTGAAAATTGTATAAATAATCTTAAACGTTCCTTATTGACTATTAAAATACTATTAAATATTATGTAATTTAGTTTAACCTGCAGAGAGTTAACTAATGCAGTTCTCTAGCAAGCGGAGAGGGACCATAGGTTCCGATTGAGTGAGCGTTACTGTGTGGTGTAATAATGTTTGTTTTGTTTTCAGGAAACACAGAATGTACAATTCATTTACCTGTAAAGGTAGTAGATTTACATTGATGGACTAATTTATGGCCCTATCTTTTAACTTATGAGCTACACCATAGAGGAACCATACAATGTAAGCTGTTTACTTTTCAGAGCAAATCAAGGATATGTGTTAACACATGACACATATACGATCAGGTTTAACTAACCCGATTTAATCATGGACAATTTTTTGTTGCTGTTTGTATGGTTTCAAATATATCTTTCTTTCTACAAACTTATTAATTTTAAAAGTAACAAACATTTATTCTCTTGGTAAGAGCCTCACCTTTACCCCAAGTACTGGGGTCATAGATATACTAGTTTCAAGTCTCTCCAAATCCTCCAACTTTCCAACAGGTAAGATCTTGTAATATCTCAAAATTGTAGATAACATAACTTTCATTTGAAACATGGCGTATTTTGCACCCACACAAACTCTGGGACCGTCAGAAAAGGGTTTGAAAACAAACGGATGTCTTTTAGACTTCTTTTCCGGTGAAAAGTTATCCGGATCAAACTTGTCTGGGTTCGTAAAGTATTTAGGGTTCCTCTGAACTACTAAGAAGTTGATCATTATGGTACAATCAGCAGGGATGATATAGTTCTTGATTGGTATCTCTTCTTTAACATCCCTCATAGTAATTGGTATTGATGGATAAAGACGAAGTGTTTCCATGATGATCTGTTCCAAATAAGTCATTTCTTTCAGATCCTGAAAGGTTGCCGGTTGCTTTTTATTGTTCCCGAAAATATCGACCAACTCTTGGAAGGCCCTGTCTTGGATGTCGGGATGGAAAGCAAGAAGCATCAGAGCGAAACTGCTGCCGCTAGCAGTTGTTTCGAACCCAGCAAACATTGTGCTAACAGTTTCACCACGGATTTCTTCTTCAGATAACACTGGAGATCCACTCAACAAAGATTCAACAAGATGATCTAAATATCCTAGTTTAGTAATATCGGACTGACGTTCATAATCCTTGTTTAGTGTTTTTTCTAGCATTTTATTTTTCACACTACTTATTTTTTCACTCACCACAAAGTTTGTAAAATCAACTAAATCATCAGAATAATTCTTAATTTTCTTAGCTATTGTAGAGAATGGAATTTGGGCTAATATAAGCAAACAAGGATTTCTTAAGGCATCCATTATCAACATTTTTAAATCATGTATGCTAGTTAAGTAGTTCTCTAATTTTTGATTATTTTTATCTATATCAACACCCATTATTGTTGAGCACACCATATGAAGATTGTAATAACATATCACGTTAAATATATCCATCTCCTTACCATTTGCCTCATTTGACCATTCGTTCACAAGTTCAAACGAGTGTTTTTGGAAAACACTAATATAATTTTTCAGTATACTTAGTTTAAAAGTCGGCATAATCTCCCTTCTATGATACGCCCATTTATCGCCACTAAGAGTTATCAAGCCATCACCTGCACGTCCATGATCGAGAACATCTTTCAAAAACTTCCTACCTAAACACTTAGTACTCTTTAGAACAGTCTCTACATCATCTGGGTCTGATACAGCTACCCATAGCCACGAACCTACCCAGATTTTCACTGTTGGGTAGTACTTTTTTAAATGGTTTCTCAAAAATTTCAAACACATTTCGTTAGTTCCAGTGAGAGAAAGAGCGCTCCCGAGTATAGGGTAACCACTCAGTCCGGGTATCTTTGATGCCAAATACCAGAGTCTTCTTCTTCTCCAGCAATAGCGCATAATCCAAAGAACACAAACTATAATCACCAACCACATTAAAGTCAACATTGTAGAACACTGAATTGGAACTCTTGCCACAGCTTGTTTGAAATTTACATTATTGCTAACAAACATTTATTCTCTTGGTAAGAGCCTCACCTTTACCCCAAGTACTGGGGTCATAGATATACTAGTTTCAAGTCTCTCCAAATCCTCCAACTTTCCAACAGGTAAGATCTTGTAATATCTCAAAATTGTAGATAACATAACTTTCATTTGAAACATGGCGTATTTTGCACCCACACAAACTCTGGGACCGTCAGAAAAGGGTTTGAAAACAAACGGATGTCTTTTAGACTTCTTTTCCGGTGAAAAGTTATCCGGATCAAACTTGTCTGGGTTCGTAAAGTATTTAGGGTTCCTCTGAACTACTAAGAAGTTGATCATTATGGTACAATCAGCAGGGATGATATAGTTCTTGATTGGTATCTCTTCTTTAACATCCCTCATAGTAATTGGTATTGATGGATAAAGACGAAGTGTTTCCATGATGATCTGTTCCAAATAAGTCATTTCTTTCAGATCCTGAAAGGTTGCCGGTTGCTTTTTATTGTTCCCGAAAATATCGACCAACTCTTGGAAGGCCCTGTCTTGGATGTCGGGATGGAAAGCAAGAAGCATCAGAGCGAAACTGCTGCCGCTAGCAGTTGTTTCGAACCCAGCAAACATTGTGCTAACAGTTTCACCACGGATTTCTTCTTCAGATAACACTGGAGATCCACTCAACAAAGATTCAACAAGATGATCTAAATATCCTAGTTTAGTAATATCGGACTGACGTTCATAATCCTTGTTTAGTGTTTTTTCTAGCATTTTATTTTTCACACTACTTATTTTTTCACTCACCACAAAGTTTGTAAAATCAACTAAATCATCAGAATAATTCTTAATTTTCTTAGCTATTGTAGAGAATGGAATTTGGGCTAATATAAGCAAACAAGGATTTCTTAAGGCATCCATTATCAACATTTTTAAATCATGTATGCTAGTTAAGTAGTTCTCTAATTTTTGATTATTTTTATCTATATCAACACCCATTATTGTTGAGCACACCATATGAAGATTGTAATAACATATCACGTTAAATATATCCATCTCCTTACCATTTGCCTCATTTGACCATTCGTTCACAAGTTCAAACGAGTGTTTTTGGAAAACACTAATATAATTTTTCAGTATACTTAGTTTAAAAGTCGGCATAATCTCCCTTCTATGATACGCCCATTTATCGCCACTAAGAGTTATCAAGCCATCACCTGCACGTCCATGATCGAGAACATCTTTCAAAAACTTCCTACCTAAACACTTAGTACTCTTTAGAACAGTCTCTACATCATCTGGGTCTGATACAGCTACCCATAGCCACGAACCTACCCAGATTTTCACTGTTGGGTAGTACTTTTTTAAATGGTTTCTCAAAAATTTCAAACACATTTCGTTAGTTCCAGTGAGAGAAAGAGCGCTCCCGAGTATAGGGTAACCACTCAGTCCGGGTATCTTTGATGCCAAATACCAGAGTCTTCTTCTTCTCCAGCAATAGCGCATAATCCAAAGAACACAAACTATAATCACCAACCACATTAAAGTCAACATTGTAGAACACTGAATTGGAACTCTTGCCACAGCTTGTTTGAAATTTACATTATTGCGATAGAAAACTATACTTTACACCTTATGTAAAGTTATTTAAAATTATCAATCAAGGTTATTTGCTCAAGGTGGACCTGTTTTATCAAATTGTGTGCTAATTATACTCCCAAAAAAAGTCCTTCACAATTAATTTATACTCTAGGTAAAACATTTGATAGTAGCCATATGTTATGTAACTATGTAACTTTTTTTTTGTTGATGAGAGTCGCTATGAATATTCATATTTTCTTAAACACCGGGGCCATTTCATATGTTTTACGCTTTCAGGGAGGTCGGTTTTTGAGTTCCGGCTGGATGTGTTAAGGAGAGCTTTCAATTCTTCTTACACGCAAATTCACGGGTGGTTTTTTAAAATTATTACTTCCCCATCCCTACTTTTAGATTTTATTTAAGGTTAGTTATTATATACTAATTAAAAATCCAATTTTAATTCATATTCTTCATTAATTAAATTACTACCCAAAATGTAAATTATTTTAACTAGCTTTATTTATAAATTAACTTATCGTCTAAAATCTAATACTAGTTATACTATTAGCTCTATTTTTATAAATATTTACTTCAAATTAATTCATATAATCGTGACCAAATACTGAATATTTAATACAATAAACAGATTTTTTAGACATACTTGTGGATGTACATCATATATTATGTTGTAGTATATAAGAAAATTGGCAAAAAAATAACAAAATATTAAGTATAAAGACGGAAATAGAAATTAAATTTAATTTGATAAATAATTGGGAATTGAATTTGAATAGAGATGAAACACTAAATAAAAGTATACCACTTATTTTACAATGTAGGCCACAAATATACTCATCAATTGCAAATTTTTGTGTGTTTACAAGAGAAATGTAAAAAAAATAAAAAAATAGAGCGAACAGGTCCCACATCTTTGGTAGCTCATAAAAATCCAGTATATAAGATAAAATATGGTTTTTATAGTGATCATAGTAATTGTACTTATATGGGATAAAGATTCCTCAAAATACACTTTAATGTTTTACCCTTGAAGAACTGTTTTCTCACCCGCCTCAGTGGTGTAGTTGGCTAACGCACTAGTTTTGTGTTGAGCTTGACTTTCGAAGACGGGTAGAACGAAGTTTTAATCTCGGTCGGGTAAACTGGGGGTGTTTTTTCCTAAATGGTTTTCCACTCTCCCTCCATGCAAATGCTGGTTCACTTCCTCTAAATTCAATCTTCTCAATTCCTAATCCATTAGCGTAATTAGTACTTAAGCCTTTAACCCAAACGGGTAGCAAGACGTGGTGCTAAATAAAAATAAACCTGTGTTTTTAACTGTTCCCTTAGAGCCAAATGTGACAAATTATTTTTCTAAAGAAAAAGTTAGGTTTAATCAAAACACTTCTTCTACTGTGAAAAGTAACAGTTTTACCTTGAATGATTAAGTTATGGCCTTAACTTGTAAGCAACACCATTGTGGAACAAATAAAGATAACATTATAGCTCTGGGGGTTAATATAATTTACAATACATACTTTATAGCCAAATACATCGACTAGAGATATTATTTTAAATAAGCTTTTAGTCCTATTTTTATTCATACTGTAGCTTCATCTGTTAAAATCTCAACAGATTTATAAGATTTTTATTTTATTTTGAAATCAGTTCCATGGTTTGTATTGAAAAACTCTTTCTATTATTATTTGGATGCAATTTTGATATGAAAGAGTTATGTGATATCTACTTATTAATAATACAAATATTTGTATTTGCGCCTCAACAGCCATTTGGATTATGAACATAATCTGCACTAATGACGCTAATGTGTAGTGGATGACTTAGGTGGTATTATGAACTATAATCTGCACTAATGACGCTAATGTGTAGTGGATGACTAAGGTGGTATTATGAACATAATCTGCACTAATGACGCTAATTTGTAGTGGATGACTAAGGTGGTATTATGAAAAGTACATCCATATTTTCAAGGAGGAAAAGTGGAAAAACATTGATCAAACCCATTCTCTGTACACCTGAATTATATTCAAATCCCGATCTCTCCATCCATATTTTACCAGTGTGACTGACTTCTTAGACTACTCGACCACCGAAGCGTATAATACCAAATTAAGTCAATCTGACAGCAAAGATAATTAAATGTTATGACTTACTGACACAAAAGCTCTCATATTGTGTGATATAGTTTCGAAGAAAATGTTAAAAAATAGATTTTGAATAAAACACCCTTATATAAATTTTACTCATAAAAACAAACACATCATATTGTTACTCACAATAATTACTCTTTATAAATAAATTTTAAACCAAATTGTTCAATTATATTTACAAAATTCAAATTTTCAAAAATAAAATATTTTCTAACTAGTTAGGCCTACCCTATAATTATTTATTATTTGTGAAAATAAAAAGTATTCTCATTTAGCATAAGAAACTAGTTAAAAATTCTAATTTTGAATCCAATCTTTAAGGTCAATTTCCAAAACACTCAAATTTTTTATAGTTTGTTGTGAGTAAACTACCCTTAAATTAATTTATTTTAGATAAATAAAGATACATTAATATGGATATGTAAAATTATCTCCCAAAACCAATATGAGAGATTATTCCAAACCCAGGGAGAATTAAAATAATACTTCTGGTTTCCCGATAAATCCAAACAAACGTTGATATAAAATAGTATCACCACCTCCTCCAGGGTTGAAAAATGATGGATATAAGTTTCACTCTATAAGAGCAGCAAGAACTGGTAGAGAAAGAATAAATAAAATCGGTAAAGCTATTTTTTTAAAGATATAATACAGTTTAATTTATCATGCTCATGTCAAACACTCCCTAGAGATACATCTTAAGGAAAATCGTAATAGTAATTTTAAAAATAATTATAATTTTTAAAAATTACCTCTTAGTTAAAGACCATCCAGGAATTTTTACCCAAAATCAAGTAAAGAGGGTTATTTTTCATGTCAGTTATTCTCCAGATACCCATTTGGAACAAAATCGTTATGGCCATTTTAATAATATTTCCAATTTGTGGAAAATCTCTAGTTAGTAAATTAACTATAAATTAATTTTTACCACAAACTAAAGTATACAGTGTTATTTGTCATGTGAATCACTCCCATGATACCCATTTGGAACCAAATTGATGAAGTAATTTTAAAAATATTTTCATTTAAAAAAAATCATTCACCAGTGAGCTACCCATACATTATTTTCTACCCTAAAAACAAGTACACGATGCTATTTGCTATGCCAAACACTACCAAGATATCCATTTGGAACCAAATCATTGAAGCCATTTTAAAAATATTTTAAGTTTTGGAAAATCAGTCATCAGCAATTCTCTTGATATGAGAAGTAAAAAACATTATTGGAAGAGGTGTTTACAATCCAGTGTATTCGATTGTTATAAACTAGTAAACATTATGGAAGAGGTGTTTACAATCCAGTGTATTCGATTGTTATAAACTAGTAAACATTATGGAAGAGGTGTTTACAATCCAGTGTATTCGATTGTTATAAACTAGTAAACATTTGAAGAGAGACTCAATCCTTCAAACAAAACAATGTAACATTAGAATGGCAGAAACTGATTAAAGACATTTATTGGTATCCTAATTTTGATATTTTAAATAGGTAGCTAGCAATTAGTAAAATTCTTTTTTAGTAAGGGAAGGGGGAGTTTTATCCCCTCACGATCCCCTTTGCTACGATATTAGCCCTTACTAAGAGAATATATACATATAGTATATTACAGTCTTATTGAGGGATACTGTAATATACTGTAGTGTAGATTGTAAGCTTGTTTGACTTTTTTATCTATCAACAAGTTGTTGCGATACGAACTATATTTTTATTTACAACAATTGTCACGATACAAACTTTATGTATAACAATGGACTTAGGTTAGTAAGTTAAACATTGTTTATTTTTAATAAATTTAATATATTTTATTTTATCAAATTAATTAATACAGAGATTGCCATGGTGACCCACGCGTTCTTCGACACGTCTAATCTCAGTAAGAACCCACAGTTAAACAGATCAGAGAAAAACAACCAATTATCTGGCTTTAAATTAAATTGGTCACCAAGAGCTGCTGAGCTCTAGTGAGCAAAAGAAAAAACTACTTAAATAAAATAAAAATACTCAAGTTGGCTAGTAAACTATATTGCTCTCTCTTTCACACCTTACCTGCAAGGTTTGACCTTTAAATATTTAGAGGGCTGGAAACAAGCAAACTGAATGTTCATGACCAGTTGCTAGCTGCATGTGTGCGGAAGTCAATTACCGACAGTACAGTCATTGACTAATAAAATCTACACAACCTAGATGTAAACAATCCAGAAAACATGGAAATATAACAGGATCATTACAAAGTGATCTATTGGGCTATGTCTAAGTATATTTATGAATTATGAATATCCTTACGCTCGAAACAAGTACTTTTCATGATAAGGTTCTTTTATGTGGCAAAATGAATCATTCTCATACCCTTACAACTACTGACACCATGCTATCTTTCTTTTCCTATTGTGGTTTGAAATTCTTCTTCTTTCTATCCTAGTTTTCATGTGATTGGCTTAGAACCGGTCCTACAGGTGTTCTAGATCCTCTTAGAAACCATCCTTTACCAAACCATCTTTGTCTTCTGTTAGAAAATGCACATTGATGATGATGGTACCACATCCCTGTTAGCGCTATTCTTGACATACCATATTTAACGAATGTTATGTCCCTAACTGCTGACATATTACTATTTATGTGGATTATAAATCCTGTAGCTAAGCTATATCCATCCGTTCCATCATACAAATATGTTTTCCTCTGTTTCCACCTTACCATCTTCTGATCCTCTAACCTCGTTTATATCAAAAATTTCTAATCCAAACCTTAATTAATTAATAATTTCTTGTAGTGCCCCCAGTCTGTATATGCTCCTAGCATTCCACGTCCCAATCCTAATTTATTTATTAGATTTATTATCCCATGACTACCCCGGAGTAGTCCCCGCCCGGAGATCCGTTTGGGCGATAATTTTATCTCAGGAATATTTTACCACAGTGTCAGACTTGACAAAATTTGAGTGTTTCTTGATGGGATTTTAAAATAACTTAATATGTTTCAATATATATTTAGCTGTGTCGTGATAAATGTCATTACCTGGTAGTGTTGGATCTTACATTAATATAACGCCTTGGCATTCCTTTCGTTATTATCAAGCAAAAAACAAAAATAGCATCAAATAAAAAATTAAAATTAGGATTATTTATGTATGTTCAAAGAGGTCTTGTTTTCTACTAAATCCAATGATATCTTACCACTGATATTGCATGTCAGTATATTTTTACTTTATCTTGAGTTCACGGATAAAGAATTCTTGATCATCAAAAAATTTGAAATAAAAAAATTCAATGTTTCATGGATTTCTGAAACACAAAAAAGCTGTTTTTGTGATGATTTTTGTCTGTCTGTGTCATATATTTTGAACATTAAACATATTTTAATGGTGTAGAACATAGTGAAAAGAAGTACCTGATAAATTATCTAACAAGCTAAACATTCATGTTAGTTTAATACTCATCACCAATTTGCAACTTTACACTTTGGTTTATCCGCTGAATTGACTTGTTTGGGAGGAAAGAAGGTACAATTTTGTAGGCACCATCCAGCCTAAACAATATTCGAAGTGACGCTGTTCAATCATCAGCACAATACGTTTTTTTGAAAACTTAATGTTTTATTTCATCATAAATCCTGTCTTAACAGCGGCCTTACGTGCACGCATAGACGTAAACTGTATGAACATGACCTGCTTCGGTGGCCGCATGATCTAAGGCGTCACCCTCGTGTCAGGCTTGACTGCTGATAAGGATATTGGGGTTTGAATCCAGGTCGAGTGTAGTAAAGATGATTTTTCCAAAATTGTTTTCCACTCTCCCTCCAAGCAGTCTTACTAACCCCTAGCTCATTATCGTAATTGGTATATATGCATTTAATCTGAACAGGTAGTAAGACAAATTATGAAAAAGTTCAATCACAGTTAAAAAAACATGTATCTAATCTTCTAACCTTTAAGAGCGTGCGTGCATCACATGCCCATCAACTCTGAGATACAGTCAGCTTGAAATCGTAAATTTACACGAAAACTATTAGTCCAATTGAGAAAATAAAACCCGGACGTATTTTAGGGGGGACGTTTTTATGATTTCAGCCCATTTTTGACATGTTAAGTATAAAATTTAGCATGGGAGCCACTTTTGTAATTTTGGCATTGGCCCGCCCTTTTTCAAAATTTTGGCTGGTCTTCATGATATGAGAATTCTTAAACAGTGTTGTTATGGTTGTATTCCATTTAATTGTTAGTTCGTTTTATTTAGTGTGTACATTAGTTTTTTTTTTGTTCCAGGATCTGAATATAGACAAGTGTAAAATGAATATTCCTGGTCCATCAAAACCAACAAATAGACAAGCTTAGAAACCAGTATACAACTCGAATGCGAATGATACCAAAAAAGAACAACGTTAGCAGCGACTAAGATGTATAAGAGAAAAACAAACCGGGGCATTCAATCAACTGTCTGAATATTTTGTTGAGTACTTGGACTTCCGCAAATAGGTTGACACTCTCAGGGACTTACTATATAAATATGAGAAAATTCATGGATACAAAATGATATTATTATTATTATTATTATTATTAGCACCGCGTCTTACTACCCGTTCGGGTTGTACGCACTTACTCTCATGTGTAATGGTAGGGTGATTGTGAGATGAAATGGAGGACCTACAGTTTAACGTGGAATCCGAACCACGGTGGAGGCCTGGCATTCCTCACATTCACAAGTTGTGATTAATACACGCCTTGTCAGAGGTGAAGGAAGGGTTTGGCAATCAGATAAATCTGTGCCGGGACCGAGGATTGAACCCCGGACCCTCAGCACAGAAGTCTGACACCTTACCCCTAGACCGCCAGGTCACCTACAAAATGATAACAAAGAAATTAGGAACACGTGCGACGAAAAGAACGCTCTACGTTCACTTCACAAAAAACTTGAAACATTTTGGGAAGGACATTTAGTTCCAGTCGAGATACAGACGAAACGATACATCAATAGATTGTTTTCCTAAACACGGGGGAGCATATGTCGAAAGCGCTCTGTATAGTTGGGGCATGAACACCTCCAACTTGATACAAAATGTTGCAAACATTATACACGGTAAGCAGAGAAAAATGCCTTGAGAACCATGTCCCTGCCAGGTTGAAGAACTGCTAAGGGACAGTACCCCTAACGATATTCATAACTTAAAAGCGTTGCTTGTGGATCCCAATGCTAAGCTGTAAAAAGAGGATGCGGAACGATTGCAACCAAATGTACCTTTACGTTTTTTTTTATGTCTGATGCATTTAATCTTAGGAATACGCCAATCCCTACAAGTAAACCTATACATGTCTGTACACAACTTGACTGACAGCAAATAACTTATTTCTGTCCTTAAAAAAAATTGAGAAATGACATTTAATTTGATGACCTACTCGATGAGTTATCAACATGGGCATTACAGGAAATCAATAAGGCAGAACAAAATCAAATGGGTCCCGACCTCTTGTTATGTCCACAATAAATTGCATCATGTGGGCTGGGGACATGCAAAGTGAGGATTTTCGAGAAGACGGACGGACCAACAGATTCCGAGACTGGTCACATTATGATGGCAGAGTAAATATCCTCTCACTCTGAATATGTACATATGAAACAACAATGATTATACCAAATCCTGAAGTCAGAAGAACTCTAGCCGCTCTTGTTGTCACCAAAAACTCTAGTCACGGTATATATATGTGTATGTGTGTGTGTGTGTGTGTGTGTGTGTGTATGTGTGTGTAGAGTATTATTAAAATAATGTATAAAACTAAAAATACATTTAATATGCATTGATAATAAGCTAATATAAGTTTTTTAAAATTATTTCCTATCTCCATCATGTTTATGTATTCATAATAAATATATATGCATATTGCATGGTCTATATTACATGTGAAATTTTGGGGTATGATTTTATTTTTAATTATTTTTTTCTCCTTACTATTTATTTATTTTTTCTTTCCAAACTTATTTTGCTATATTATTTTTATAAATGTAGAATTATGTAAATAGCTATGCTTTCAATATTTTATTATCATATTATCATTATTATTAATTACCTTTCTTCAAATAATTGGTGGAGGGGGTGGAGGGTGATTATAATACAATTTCTAAACAGAGTGATCAGCTTATGTTCTGGTGGTTATGAACTTTCGAATTTATTAGATCAGAGAGGGAGTTGGTTAGCCATCAACCATATTGTAATCTCCATTATGAAACAATGACTTAATTGGATTATAATTATTTCTGTTCGGTGAAAGGTTTCATTTAGATTGAATTTGAACTACCTTGTGAGTTCTATTGCTAAGCCGTTTTAAATAATTCATTTTATGGTTTCCTGCCTAGCACTTATAAATATTCAACATTAGTTATTGACCTAGTCTTTCTTGTGGTCACATATGTCATATGTGTCAGTCTAAACTAATCTCGTTTACCAGTGGTGGATAGTTGGACGTTCATATCCCAAATAGGTGTTCTGAAGTGGCCTATTCCTAAAAGTTTACCACTCTCTCTACACGCAAAGTCGAGCATATTTCCTCTATATTTTCCTGTCCTCATCCGTACTTTATTAATGTACGTACTGTACATATATGAACGACCAGAGCAGTAAAACGCCGAGCAAGAAATTGATTTTTATTTCCCACTTGGCTAGAGTTTAACTGAAGTAATTATGCCCTTCTTTTATTAAGTAAATATCATTCAGGAAAAAATTGGTATGAAACAATCACACAAACACTCATATTATATATCATAGCTTCTAAGAAAATTTTCAAAATTTATTGTTCAATAAAAAACTAGACTTAGTAAAATTTCCTCGTAAAACATATATATGATCTTGTTAATTACAATAAACATTCTTTATATATATATATTTAAAAAAATATGTTTAAATCTTATCAACAAAATTCAAATTTTCGTAAACAAGTTATTTGTAAGCTAACCTAAAATTATT
Source organism: Timema bartmani (assembly GCA_902151455.1). NCBI lineage: Eukaryota > Metazoa > Arthropoda > Insecta > Phasmatodea > Timematidae > Timema > Timema bartmani. Next base: position 85,157 of record CABFWB010000428.1, on the reverse strand, counting down.
TGTAATTTCTAAAACTAAAAACGAGTTCTCATTAATTTTATTATAAAAACTATTCTTAAACACTAATTTAGTTTAGAAAATTATAGATTTATATAATTTGTCGTAAATATACTACCTCTATATTCATTTATTTAAAATAAAAAACATATTCCTTTATCCTATAAATATTGATACTATACAATAGCTCCCCGATACCGATTTCGAACAAAATCATTAGAGCCATCTAAAAAAACAGAATAAAAAAGTATCTTGTGGTAGCCTAAGCCCCTATAATATATAACTAATATATAACTATTAAGTTTGACAAAAACCCACCAATCTTTATGAATCCTTTGCCAGAGACAGACAGAGATCGGTACATGGGGGCAAACAGAATTGTAAAATACACTCTTTGGGGTTCGGACACACACAAATAGTAAAGAGTCATAACTATATCATAATAGTAAACATTCACGATTTAAATACTTTCTCATGATATTAAAAAGTAGACCGCACATTTGTCAAAATCAGTCATTAGTAAACTTCTATTGAATTAATGTTTATATAAGAACCAATAGAGACAATTATTTATATTCTAAATCACTTACCAGATTGGCTACCCATTGGAATCATTGGAATCATTTTTAAAATATTCCAAATTTTAGAAAAATCTGTCATTATAAACTAACCTTAAAATAAGTATTAAAAATAGTTTCTTGTAAGCTGCCCATAAGTGAATGTTCACCAATAAATAAGTTTACAGTGCTAACTTAAATTTCAAAAACTCTCAAGATACCTAATCTTAAGGGCCATTTTAAAAATATTTCAAATTTTGAAAAATTGTTTATGAGTAGACTATCCATAAATGAGTTTTTATCTCCAAAATAAGTTTACAGTGATATTTGGAATACCACAAAATTCTCAGATATACATTTAAAAATCAATTTTATAGCCATTTTCGAAATATTTATAATTTTCATAAAATTTCCAACCGTAAGTTATCCTTTAGTGAATTTAGGCTCCAAAACCAATGAAACATTGCTATTTTTCGTATCAAACAAATCCCGGATATCTATTTGAAACAAAATCATTAAAATAATTTTTGAAAAATTTGATATTCAAAAATATCAACCATCAGTAAACTACCCTTAATTTGAAGGTCAGGTTAAAAATAAAAAATACTATATTTCCTGAGGTAAAGCCTTATAAAATTTAAATATAGAGCTTGAACCAAATTCATCTGACCGTTTTTGATACGTGACCATGAACAGCTGACAGATGAACATGGGGACGGACATAATTGTAAAATCTTATTTTTTGGGTTTGGGCTCAAATGAAATAATTTTTTACACAAATACTTTAATTTTTATAGATAGGAGAAAGTAAAAAGTAAGATTGTCTAAATCTTAATGCCCCTCCAATAGCTTAATTGTACTGGCAAAGCTTAAAACACACATTTATCTTCCCCTTACACTTCAAGTTGGATGCAGGGAACGTGAGGAAAGGTGAGTGTGTTTGCAATTTTTATAGCAAAAGTTTTTTCGTTCTAAATAAATCAAATATTGCCACTATACAACCAGAATTTAATTCTATTGACATGATGATCTCAAGAGCTGTTGAATATATGTCGAGTGTGTCTTTGAATTAAATTAAAACTTTTTCCCTTTTTTTAATTTTTTTTCATCTAATGCTACTATGCTCTTGACAGATATTTAATAACTGTTATCTCCATGTGAAGAAAATTAAACTCTATGTTTGTATGGAAGCAATATTTGATTTATTTTTATCAAATAATTGTTTTGCTATAAAAACTTCAAAAACACTGGTCATTTTTCGAGTCCCTTACATCCCCACGTTAATGGTAGCTCATTTGACCTAAATTAATTTGGCCTACAGATGATTAGCCTAAAGTCGTTTGGCCTAAAGTTGTTTGGCCTAGACTTATACAAAAGACTGATCTTGTTGAGATCTTTAAAAATCCTTTGGCCTAAAGTCGTTAGCTTGAAATACATTTTGAATGCAACAAAGCTACGTATTTAAGATTGCCAAAAACCTTCTTCTGTGGCCGCATGGTTTAAGGCTTCATTCTCGTTTTTGATTGGCCTTGAAGACCGGGGCTTGATACCTGTAGGGTGTACTGAACGTGGTTTTCCTAAAGTGTTTTACACTCTCCCTCCTCACAAATGCGGGTGCACTTCCTATAAATTTAACCTTGCCAATACATAACACATTAGAGTAAAATTAGTACATAGGCGTATAACCCAAACAAAAAGTAAAACGCAGAACTTAATAAAACAAGCAACGGCCAGTCTGACTTAACAGTCTTTTTCATTTTAGCACCACGTCTTACTACCCATTCGGGATACACTATTAGGGCTCTATGCAAGGACGTTAGTGAATGATTAGTGGACCGATAGTGTGCTCCCGCGCACACTGAGCTGTATGCAAGATTTTCACTAAGTGGACACTAGAGTGGGTTTGCTTGTGTCATAGGTTAAAAAGTGGACCAATAGTATGCTTGGGACCACACTATTGTTTGCATAACTTCCACTATCAGGGCTTTTAGGGGGACGCGTCGTTTGGTATAAAGTCTTTGGACTAAAGTCGTTTGGCCTAAAATTAATTTCAAATAAGGAGAATCCACGTTGTTGGTGCAAACAGTGTTATTGAACTTGAAGTTTTACATTTTAAACACGTGCATGGGTCATAAAGAGCATAAGGAGTCAGTCAAAAAAAGAGCTAGCTAGACAAGTGTGCAGAAATGAAATAAGAAGGTTAGAGTGAAAATAAGAGGATCCAGATGATCATGAACATGCTGGTGGATTGCATTGGATAAGGAAAAAGCTAGGATGATATCCTTATTTGATAAACATTGATGTGATATTTTAAAATATGTCTATCTCAAAACCAAATATTTAAGTACTGTACATATTTCTTAAAATCTTTACAACAGATTTTAATTAAAAAAATACAAGTTAATCTTTAAACATTAGTGTATAATAATCTGAATCATAAAGTTACCCTGACAATTAGGAAGGAAAATATAAACTATTAACAATGACATAAAAAAAATAGTTTTAAAACACACTAATGAAAAAAAAATCATTTCATCAACCTTTAGATTCTAATTTCGACTTTGATTTAAATAAATATTTATAGAGCTATAAAAATACACTCATTATGAATTTACACACACTTGGGTACAGGTTGTTAAATATTTATGTCTAAAAATGATAAATTAGGCGTTGAAAGTATAGGGATAAGTGTGTCCTTTAGTTCAATGTTTTAAATTCTATATGTGTAAAAATAGCCTTGTCAATTCGAATTCGGTATTAATAGAGGCCTTTAGTAATTGTTGTATAAACATAAATATTTTAGGTAGGCAATTAAATGTTCTCTCTCCCAATAATAACTATGTTATTAGGTACGCTTTTTAAAAATAATAGCTTTTTATTACAAATCTCATTTATCTAATTTTAATTAATCACCTGATTTACAAACTTTCAAAGTTACCTTACAGATGTTAGTATAGTTTGTTTATTTAATTTTAAATATAATCATTGTTACATTATACTAAACTATTACTAGAAACATGAGATCTAAGTAAATAGAGCTGAACTCAATAAGTAACTTGACAGATAGATAAAGCTACAGTCAAATATTAATAATAAAGAATATTTAGACAGTAAAAACATCTTTTTTTTGCGGCCAAAATTGATAACATAACATTATATTAGCGGGGTGTTTTTTTGGGTGAAGCAAGTATCCCAGTAGTGCCATTGCCGTCACAAGCCTAGATAAAAGAGTAGCTGTCTTGGACGACCAAGAAACCTAGCTGGCTGCAAAACGTCCTATGTCAGCGAGTGGGTTAACTTTGCTGAGTGCATCCGCACTAGATGTGAATACCGGACCGACACGAAAGTAATTGACGAGCACATTTTTACTAATCATGAGCGAGGTGGAGATTGACGTAGCTGACCTCTTCCAGATAATCTCTACAACCGTCTACTGACCTCTGACGTCACTGACCAATCAATCAGAGAAGATTCAAAATACAACGCAAGAAACCGTCGGCTGGAGCGGCGCGACCAACCAGAGACCTTCAAGCTGGAGCGGCGCGACCAACCAGAGACCTTCAAGCTGGAGCGGCGCGACCAACCAGAGACCTTCAAGCTGGAGCGGCGCGACCAACCAGAGACCTTCAAGCTGGAG
>CABFWB010000428.1:51571-79804 GCA_902151455.1 Timema bartmani | reverse complement strand
GCTTATTTGGTTTTCCATTGTATTCAAATAATTGTCTAAAGTAAATTGGACTGTTCATTGTTTATTCTCAAACGTTCATCAATCTCAAATCAATAGTTTATCTTAGTTCGTGTTCGATTGATGACGGTTCAAACAGTCCCACGTGAGATATCATTAGGTTTGATATGGGTAACTCACGTGTTATGTAACGTCATGTATAAAGTTTATAGTATGTTTGTTTATAATACTCGGATGTACTTTCTATTAGCATAATGTTAGATTGATTCAAGACATAAACAGTAAAACTGTGGGACTTACTCTTTAAGTTAACTAGAGAAAATCATTATGTTTATTCTGTCCGTAATGTTGGGACACTTTCGTATCCATTTAGATTGGCTCATAAAGCCTTTTATTGCTGATTTTAATATTATTTATTTTGTTTATTCTGAAAGAGTTGAAACAGACTTAAAATGGTAAAGATAACTATTATGTTTTCCAGTGATCAATGTTTTCCATTTTGCTACTAGGATGGTCAAGGCCACCTTATTGATTGTCTGCTGTTTTGATTGAATTAAATTACTATTTACTTTTAATTCTCACTGCACTTGCTTTCTTATTTATTATTTCATGTCCATTAGAATATATCCTCTTTTCCTTGTAGTATTTTATTTAGTGGCCTATTACTACAAGGTAGATAGAGAGGGTGTTACAGCTATATGATTAATATAAACGTAATTTATTTGTGTTAAAATATATTGACACACCTGGTTTCGATGTTTTAGCTTAATTGAAAACTATAGGATGATCTTCTAATTACTATACTGATAAGGCTAAGATCTGGTATCAAGGTTTCTCAACACGTTCCCAATACATTTTTGGAATCAGGTAACTAACCCTAAAATTAAGGGTAGCTTACTAAAGGGCCAAAAGAGAAAAAAAAAATTATCAAAATTTGCTTTAACGATTTTGATTTAATTGTGTATTTAGGGACTGCTTAACTTTATAAACAAAATTATAAATCTCATTTTCCCATGAAAATTTATTTGAGTGAATTTACATAAGCGGAAACTTCCAATTTTGATCATATCTCCAAAATATTTGAGATACGAAATAATATCAACATTGTAAAAATTTAGTACTATTTAAAACTAAAATCAATTGTTTAAAATATATTTTTATAAAACCAATATTATCTTAGATATAGGACCAGATTAAGATTAAGTTAGATTAAGGTCTTAAGTTTGACTACATCCTCTGATGAAATACCGGACACAACTGTCCTGCTAGTCAATCAGTTTGTCCCTACATGAACTTCGGGTCATGAACCGGCCGTTCATCCCTATCTGGAATTTATATAGTCAGTACATATGCCAATGTGTCAAGCATAGAGATAAATCCGTAAGCTGGGCGGCCGTCCTAGGTTGAACCTATTCCTAGTTTCAACTATGCACTTATATAGCTTCACATTCTTAATTTTGAGTGTACACTCTGTTCAACATATTGTTGGATCCCTATATAATTTTTACTTAACAGAACCCTAAAAGCACTAAACGTATTCTTAGAGTTTATTACACAAAATTGATTTTACAATGGTGTTTTGAATAATTCGTTCATGAAAACATTTGAGTATGTGTTAAATGGAAATTAACAAGTAATTATAAAAGTAGAAACTTAACTTACCAATAAAAGTTTCATATTACTAATTTCAATACATTCATATAATTTGTTATTATTGTAGATTTAAAATATTAATCTAAAAATATTAATGGAAATTTAGGCTATATCTACTATAGCAATAATTTTATTTTAAACAACTAAGCAAACTAAACAAAAATCTATAGTTTAACTTTAAATTTTTTAATACCATGATAATTTAAAAATATACAAATGGGCTTTATAATAAAATAATGTTTTTTAAAAATCACACCTAACAAAATAAATTTTATTGGTATAGTGAACACTTTATTGGCCTACCTAATATATTTATAAGGTATTTTTTTAAATAATTACTCGAGGACTTTATTAATACTGAATTAAAATTGACAAAGTATTTCATACAGACAAATTTAAACATTAAATTAAGGGACAAACTTGTAGTTCCTATCATTTCCACGCTTAATTTATTATTTTACATATATATATATATATGTAAAATAATAAATATATATATATATATTTAAAAACCTACTGACCAAGTGTATTGAAATTCGTATTGATAGTTTTGTAAAAATCTATTTGAATCGAGGTTAAGATTGGAAACTAAATGTCGATAAGATGTTTTTCCCTCCAATTATTGAGTTGTAATATTACCTTCTGTTTGGATTTCATTGTTAATAATTTATATTTTCCCTTTTTTGGTCATGGAAACTTTATGATTTAGATTACTATAATATAGTAAAATTTCAAGATTAACTGGTAATCTTTTGATTAAAATCGGCTGGAAAGATTTTGAGAGGTGTTTAAGTTTATTTAATATATAAAAATATGTTTTTTAGATAAAAATAATTAAAATATCGCATCAAATTTTACCAAATAGCGTAAGACTATTCTCTTCACTAATGAGTAGGTGGGTTGCAAAAACAGTCCTTTTCTAAAAATTAAAAAAATCAGATGGCCATTGATTGAATTTCAGTTGGTACTTCTGTTTGTAATAAGATATACATAGAGGGTCAACACTGTCTCGTTCCTTTTATTATACATTTTTGTTTAGTTGGCTAACTGTAATGATTCTAAATTCTTTTCTTTCTCAACTGCAAATTTATATGGCTTGAAATAACTAGTTTGTACAGCAATAATTTTGTTTGTTTGACAACGGTAATGATGAATAACGAAGAAAATAATGTAATTATTGAAGCTACACCATAAATAAATAGAACAAGTGTGAGAAAACATTGACCCGGGAAAGAGCTAAACAACCAAGGTAAGACCTAACCTTGAGACTTTAATATTTGGTATAATAGGCCTAAGAAGTAAATAACATTTGGCTTAGCCTATGTTTACATCTTATATTGTTTTCCTTATTATTTGCTTTTTTGTCAGAGTATTGAACAGAACTGTATGTGTGATATGTTAGTTATAGTAGCGTTTGTTTGTTTCAAACATAAATCGAGTTCCTTGCCAAGGATTCCAAAATTTGGTCACAATACGAAGTCATTCTCTAAAGATTTATAGCAAACTGAAGTTGTAACGACTCGGGATCCTTTGCGCTAGGATTTAATACGCATAGACACAGCACAAAGTGAACCAAGACGAATAAAACGTTGGAGAGAGAGGCGATCTTGTTAATATAAATCTGTTTAAAAATTGATTCGCAAATAAGGCTTATTTTGATTAAAAAAATACTTATAGGTTTGTACGAATATATTGTTGTACGTAACACTTATGTTTTATTTCAAAACTGCCATATTCCAATGTGTGTACCTGCAAAACTACTTTCTTCCAGTGGAACCCTGCAAAAATGTTCTTTTCCAAACTGCATTATCAATATTTGTGAAATTTACCAACTCGACCCAGGTTGATATACTTTCATACCAGGTAAAGTTTCATAAAAATCTATACAAAAATAAACATATTAGAGGTTTTTTGATTTGCTCAAAATTATACTATAGTGGAAAAGGGCAGTTTTGCTACCCACTTACTCACTTTCTTTCTTATCTAATGAAATTCACCAGTATAATCGTGATCATCTGGATCATCTTCTTTTTCCTCCAAATTTCTTTTTGAATTCTCGCACATTTATTTAGCTTTTATTTACTGAATTCTTCTAATGCTCTTTATAACTCCTGAAAGCATTTAAAATGTAAAACTTCAAGCTCAATGAAAATGTTTGTACCAAATTTGTCTCAAAGATATATTATAAAACATTTACTTTACCTAAACAGCAATCATTGAAATATACAATTAATCTAATACATCCATTTTCAATGTGCTTAGGCTAACAAACACGCTATAGGTATTCATACCCATATCGTACTATTGAAAGACTAGTTTTATTTAAATTTAACCATGTAAGCATTTCTTTAAAAGTATGGGGTTGCACAAATCTTTAAATATAGGCTTTATTACAACCATAACAGCTACTGGCAAGGAATTGTCATCGTTTGGACAAGCTAATCCTCATGCAGTGACGTGGTTGTACTTGCTTCAGGAATATCCTCCTAATGAACATATATCTTACTGTGGATCTTCATCCGTTGAAAGCTGTGAAGGAACTATGCCCAAAACACTTTTTTATACAATCTAAGCTGTTATTGTTGTGTATAATAGCAGATTCATAACATCAATATTCCCATCGGTCAATCGACCTCTACTCGATTGTATTTTAGCATAAGAGAATGTTTTGCCTTTGTATACTTGTGAGTTCCCATCCTTTTCCGCAAGTGACCTACATATTTCAACTTTATAATAACAACAACTTCTCCTTATGGGTTTTTCCAAAAACAATTTAGAAGCCCTCAAGCTCCTCAAGTCCTAGATATCTCACTTAACGTACTGGGACAACACGATCTTCAGATAGTTTGAACAGTTTTAGAACTCCAGTTTATATTATCTGTATTACCTCTTATAACTTTGCATTTAGTACAATATTTTTACAACCAATCTACATCCAAACACTTTGCCAGTGTCCGAGCTGATAACCGTAACTACACCATATAGCTACGTGTGTCCACGCTTTTGCCGTGATCCATTTAATGCTCCAATTATGACTTATGTAGCTGTCCCCATTATTGTCAATCACTGATTGTCTGGACACATTTATCATTAAAGTTTCAGTTACTTTCCAAACTAAATATTAAATTCTTTACTATGTACCAAAAAAATGTATTTAACAGGTATCAAGTTCATGAAGCAACAAAAGGTTTATTCAGACTCTTGTCCTTTACCTACAAACCAAATAATAAGGCGTACGCTAATTTTAAATGTGTGTTGTAATGACTACTTACAGTTCTACTTGAGATCGAAAGGGAACAATTATCATTATATGATTTACACAAAATGTGTAAATCTCAAACAATACCTTGTCATCATATCATGAGGCTCAAATAATCTAAACGAATCTTCAGCAACACAATTACGGCAATTTACAAAATTCAAATTTTTCTCATATAATTTGTTTGATTAAATCTAATACAATAGCTCCTGCTACAATTTTAGAGGGAATATATTGGGACTACTCGCCACAAATTTAAAATTTTCTTAGTTTTTCATCAGATGAACTGAGAGACATAACAGAGCTACTAGAACTTTGGTTGTCAATTGAGGCTCTGCAATTTTCTGAATTATTTTCACTTGGAAATAAGAAGGAACTTTTGAGGCTAAGCCTAAATCATCTTCTATTGCTACTAGAATGGGCGCTGCTTAATGTGATTGCATTGGTACTGAGAGTAAGTGATAAGAGTAGCCAATTGATAATAACAAAGGATGACACATTAAATACAAATTCTTTGTTTTAAACGATAACAAGAAGAAACTACAGTATTAAATCTACCATGTGTTTCCTTTAATTTGTGTAAGTTAAGACAAATTACATATGTATATGTACTGTAAAAACTTTGACTGTTTTTACATTTTTAAATATACTAGAGAAATTGTATCAAAGTACACTAAATACATCTTTACGTTTAAAAAATACTAAGCATAATAAAAGTGATAAATTGAGTTTATATCGTAATGCACCGCAAAGAATGCACTTACGTTATGTTTATCACTTGCAGAAAACGCTTGAAGCTAAAATTAAACAAGTAATCTAAAATTAATTCCCTAGTATTCTCTTTGTACAGATTTGAAAAAACACGAAATTTATTTACCAATTTTAAGATTACAGGTAAGGAAATTTCGCCATTTGTCAAAATATCGGGAGTCCAATTTTGTTGAAGATCACAATACTTATCTATCCACGGAGTCAAAAGAAAGCTAAAAAAAACTATCTATACATCATATTTAGTTGTAGAATATCATTAGATTTATAGAAAACCAATCCTCTATGGTCCTACAGGAATAAACATAATTCTCTTGTTTTACTCGTTGCTCTTTATGCTGTTTTGTCTAATAATAACGAAAGGTATTCCTAGGCATTATAATATTGTAAAATGCTACAATAATAGGGAAGAAATTGATTTACTAAGAATACATCTGAATCTATATTAAAACTTGTGTTAATATAAATAATCCTTCAAGAAACATTCAAAAGCAAGCAAGAGATTACTAAATCAAACTAATTCAAGAAATGTTTGATAGATTAAGAAATTTAAAAGTTTCCATAGCAAGTCTTATAGATAAAACTTTTTTTTATAACTCATTGCTTTTATCAGAATTTTTTTCTACAGACCAAGTTCAAGCTCACATTAATCGTGGTAAGCGTGTTTTTGATAGGATAATGGCCATACAGTATTATACAACAGGTTCACCTTGAATAATTAACATTCGATGAATAATTTAAAATCATTTCACATAATCAGTATGGTGTAGTATATATTATTGCAATAATGTAAATTTCAAACAAGCTGTGGCAAGAGTTCCAATTCAGTGTTCTACAATGTTGACTTTAATGTGGTTGGTGATTATAGTTTGTGTTCTTTGGATTATGCGCTATTGCTGGAGAAGAAGAAGACTCTGGTATTTGGCATCAAAGATACCCGGACTGAGTGGTTACCCTATACTCGGGAGCGCTCTTTCTCTCACTGGAACTAACGAAATGTGTTTGAAATTTTTGAGAAACCATTTAAAAAAGTACTACCCAACAGTGAAAATCTGGGTAGGTTCGTGGCTATGGGTAGCTGTATCAGACCCAGATGATGTAGAGACTGTTCTAAAGAGTACTAAGTGTTTAGGTAGGAAGTTTTTGAAAGATGTTCTCGATCATGGACGTGCAGGTGATGGCTTGATAACTCTTAGTGGCGATAAATGGGCGTATCATAGAAGGGAGATTATGCCGACTTTTAAACTAAGTATACTGAAAAATTATATTAGTGTTTTCCAAAAACACTCGTTTGAACTTGTGAACGAATGGTCAAATGAGGCAAATGGTAAGGAGATGGATATATTTAACGTGATATGTTATTACAATCTTCATATGGTGTGCTCAACAATAATGGGTGTTGATATAGATAAAAATAATCAAAAATTAGAGAACTACTTAACTAGCATACATGATTTAAAAATGTTGATAATGGATGCCTTAAGAAATCCTTGTTTGCTTATATTAGCCCAAATTCCATTCTCTACAATAGCTAAGAAAATTAAGAATTATTCTGATGATTTAGTTGATTTTACAAACTTTGTGGTGAGTGAAAAAATAAGTAGTGTGAAAAATAAAATGCTAGAAAAAACACTAAACAAGGATTATGAACGTCAGTCCGATATTACTAAACTAGGATATTTAGATCATCTTGTTGAATCTTTGTTGAGTGGATCTCCAGTGTTATCTGAAGAAGAAATCCGTGGTGAAACTGTTAGCACAATGTTTGCTGGGTTCGAAACAACTGCTAGCGGCAGCAGTTTCGCTCTGATGCTTCTTGCTTTCCATCCCGACATCCAAGACAGGGCCTTCCAAGAGTTGGTCGATATTTTCGGGAACAATAAAAAGCAACCGGCAACCTTTCAGGATCTGAAAGAAATGACTTATTTGGAACAGATCATCATGGAAACACTTCGTCTTTATCCATCAATACCAATTACTATGAGGGATGTTAAAGAAGAGATACCAATCAAGAACTATATCATCCCTGCTGATTGTACCATAATGATCAACTTCTTAGTAGTTCAGAGGAACCCTAAATACTTTACGAACCCAGACAAGTTTGATCCGGATAACTTTTCACCGGAAAAGAAGTCTAAAAGACATCCGTTTGTTTTCAAACCCTTTTCTGACGGTCCCAGAGTTTGTGTGGGTGCAAAATACGCCATGTTTCAAATGAAAGTTATGTTATCTACAATTTTGAGATATTACAAGATCTTACCTGTTGGAAAGTTGGAGGATTTGGAGAGACTTGAAACTAGTATATCTATGACCCCAGTACTTGGGGTAAAGGTGAGGCTCTTACCAAGAGAATAAATGTTTGTTTGCAATAATGTAAATTTCAAACAAGCTGTGGCAAGAGTTCCAATTCAGTGTTCTACAATGTTGACTTTAATGTGGTTGGTGATTATAGTTTGTGTTCTTTGGATTATGCGCTATTGCTGGAGAAGAAGAAGACTCTGGTATTTGGCATCAAAGATACCCGGACTGAGTGGTTACCCTATACTCGGGAGCGCTCTTTCTCTCACTGGAACTAACGAAATGTGTTTGAAATTTTTGAGAAACCATTTAAAAAAGTACTACCCAACAGTGAAAATCTGGGTAGGTTCGTGGCTATGGGTAGCTGTATCAGACCCAGATGATGTAGAGACTGTTCTAAAGAGTACTAAGTGTTTAGGTAGGAAGTTTTTGAAAGATGTTCTCGATCATGGACGTGCAGGTGATGGCTTGATAACTCTTAGTGGCGATAAATGGGCGTATCATAGAAGGGAGATTATGCCGACTTTTAAACTAAGTATACTGAAAAATTATATTAGTGTTTTCCAAAAACACTCGTTTGAACTTGTGAACGAATGGTCAAATGAGGCAAATGGTAAGGAGATGGATATATTTAACGTGATATGTTATTACAATCTTCATATGGTGTGCTCAACAATAATGGGTGTTGATATAGATAAAAATAATCAAAAATTAGAGAACTACTTAACTAGCATACATGATTTAAAAATGTTGATAATGGATGCCTTAAGAAATCCTTGTTTGCTTATATTAGCCCAAATTCCATTCTCTACAATAGCTAAGAAAATTAAGAATTATTCTGATGATTTAGTTGATTTTACAAACTTTGTGGTGAGTGAAAAAATAAGTAGTGTGAAAAATAAAATGCTAGAAAAAACACTAAACAAGGATTATGAACGTCAGTCCGATATTACTAAACTAGGATATTTAGATCATCTTGTTGAATCTTTGTTGAGTGGATCTCCAGTGTTATCTGAAGAAGAAATCCGTGGTGAAACTGTTAGCACAATGTTTGCTGGGTTCGAAACAACTGCTAGCGGCAGCAGTTTCGCTCTGATGCTTCTTGCTTTCCATCCCGACATCCAAGACAGGGCCTTCCAAGAGTTGGTCGATATTTTCGGGAACAATAAAAAGCAACCGGCAACCTTTCAGGATCTGAAAGAAATGACTTATTTGGAACAGATCATCATGGAAACACTTCGTCTTTATCCATCAATACCAATTACTATGAGGGATGTTAAAGAAGAGATACCAATCAAGAACTATATCATCCCTGCTGATTGTACCATAATGATCAACTTCTTAGTAGTTCAGAGGAACCCTAAATACTTTACGAACCCAGACAAGTTTGATCCGGATAACTTTTCACCGGAAAAGAAGTCTAAAAGACATCCGTTTGTTTTCAAACCCTTTTCTGACGGTCCCAGAGTTTGTGTGGGTGCAAAATACGCCATGTTTCAAATGAAAGTTATGTTATCTACAATTTTGAGATATTACAAGATCTTACCTGTTGGAAAGTTGGAGGATTTGGAGAGACTTGAAACTAGTATATCTATGACCCCAGTACTTGGGGTAAAGGTGAGGCTCTTACCAAGAGAATAAATGTTTGTTTTTGTTTAAATTACTTTAATTATATAAAGAAAGAAAAGGGTTAATACAACGTAAGCTACCAAACAAATGGGTGATGATTAAATTGGGTCAGGTAAAACTTATCACATATTTGTTACGTACGTTCAGTACATTGATTTGTGTCATTTCTTTTGACATTTAATTTTCGTTTATTTCAGATCTCTCTAGTTCGATGAATATTCAAATATTCTAGTATGACTTGTTATGATTAAATTATTTTAAAGAACTTTTCAACATTTATAAATGGGTTAGTGAATATTAGTGCAATAAGATTTGTTGTGTTTAAGATATTTTAAAGAACTTTCGGTATTTATAAATTTAAATTGATAAATAAGTTAGTGAATATTATGTCTATGACTATTTTAACTGGGGAAGACAATCCCACAATGTTATTGAGGACTCATGCAACATTTGTTTGAGGAGAGTGGTGATTTAAGTAATTTAGGGAGGGAAACTTAATCTAAATACCGGTTACGTTCTCTCGACTAGGACAAGAAACATTAATGCTGGAAGAGGACATATTTGGGGAATACTATAAGTGCATTATTTTTGACATCATCAACCATTATTGTAAGCATATTTATAATGCTTATCTTGAACAATTACGGCAAAACCCAAACCGCGATTTTTTATGTTAAACCTATCAACTTTTGTGGAGAGGGAGATACATTCATATTCATTTGTGACAAAATAACTATTTTTTTTTTAATATTTCTCCATTACCGAAAGGAGAGTGTGTATATATATAAAGTCTTGCGTACTTAACAAACTTTCCATAAAGAACAAAATGAATCCTTATTGATTTTCATAAGCGTAACTTCTGGATTCATCTTGAATACTGTAAATCAGTTTTTCTAAATATTTCCAAGCTTTTTTTTACATTGAATATATTTCAATATTCAACATTTACAATTAATTGTTGATTATTCACTTGGAATTAATCTAAATCATATTTAAGTAATAAATTTGTATTTTTTATTCTTACAAAATCTGTCTACTATCAGTCGTCATGGAGACGACACATCAAATATGTATTTGAACCACTATTTAGTATTTAAGAGTATGAATTTCATTGTTTTGTTCACTGTATTTTATGGTTATGTTGTGTCTCATTTCACTGTCTTCAATGGCGACTATCTAATAGTCCCTGTTCAGTAAGTTAATCGCACTGCCACAATATACTAAAATATTGAATTTTACAAAAGATCAGAGAATTTATTTAATTTACTAGTTACTGGTAGTTTGTGTACATGTGTTACCTTCCACTTGTATATGTAGTATGACACCTGTTGGTCCCGAGGTCAGTGAACGTGACTACCGACATTCCTGAGCAAGGTAATCTTTCTAGATGGTGTCCCACACAATAATTACAAATGTAATTTCTGTACGTCCTTACATTGGTTCACTCTAGTTAAAAGTTAGTGTTGAGTATGGTGGAGTGGCTACACTACCATGGATATATATTTTTAATTACTAAATAAAATAGGATTATATTAACTAAAATCGAATTGTCACGTTTTTTTTAATAAAATTTAAAATATTGAATTAAAACAGACAATATTCCCTATCCCGGTCATGCTAAATTTGTATTTTTAAGTATATAAAATTTGCAAAAAAATCTTAGCAATCATGTTTAAATTCATATCAGGTTTTTTATAACTTTATAAACATTTACATGAATATAAATCATCAGTTTTATTTTAATTAAATGAATGTATTGTATATTTGTTATTTTGACCGTGTGTCTTTCCAAATATATTGTCAAGAATTTTTAAAATAAGATATATAAATATTTAAATGCATTCTTACTTTGTTATGTGTTTTAATACCCAATTCATATTTAAACATGGGTAATATGTGCCAAATTGTGAAGAAAATTATAAAAATTTACCAAAGGTAAACATATATTGTTCGGTTTTTCCAATTACCAAACCTTCAAAGGTAGGCCATACGGACTCTTATTATTTAATATTTGTATTTATGGACTTAAATATAATTTTTTTTTTAATTCCACTGAATCGAGATATAAAGTATTTTCTTTCTATATGAGAAATAAAGATATTATGATTTTAAACATTTTATGAATTTCATAATTTTAATGTTCATTAATTTTCTTAGTATAATACTACTTGTACTAATAAAATCATGCAGTGCAATTATCCTCGGCACACAGAAAGCTTAAAATTTAATTAGTTTGATTTATTTATTGACGGATTAGAGCAAAATTAAATTACTAATTTACTAGAATTTACATAGCCACATCGGTGTTTACGCAAATTAAACTTCAATTACATTTATTAAGGTTAGCTATTGATAAAAAGGTAAAATTTAGAGTAAATGTAACCAAACCTTTGTCGAAGGAGTGTGGAGAAACATATAGGAAAAACAATCCTCAGTACACTCGTCTGAGAATCGAAACCTGACCTTCAAGTCACAAAAAACTACTAGACTAAATGAACTTGACAAGTCTAATTAATTATGATAATGGGTAAAAATTTAAATAAACGCGAATAGCCGCAGACGTGTAATAAGATGCGTTCTAAAAACAAGTTCAAGGTTATGCCGAAATAAATATTTATAGTTACCACAAACAACAATTTAATTTAATAAATTTTATGCTAACTATTTTTATAGATTTCTTATCCTGACTGCCATACGTTATAGTAAATTTTTAATTTTGAGTCCTTCCTGTTGTTAAATATTGCCAAATCTTTCAGGTATTATTTTAACAAATCATATAGCAATTAAAAAAATTATTTAATTATTATCTTAAAAACTGATGGATAGATGTTTAGCTTTATCTTAATAATAGAATATTTAAACAACAAATAATGTATAAGGGAATTAGCCTAGCCCCATAAATGCTTTAAGAAATGTTAGTTATGACTAATTATATAAAATTTAATTCCAAACTAACGACAATAAATTTGAAACAAATCCAATTTTAATAATGTAATTTATTATATATAATGTTTATATACAGTTGAAAACTTGATGGTCGTAGCACAATTATATAAATATATGCCACACCTTCGTAAGATTGTAGCATTATCCACTTTTCAATAGAAAATTATATCTAGTGTATATAAGAATATGCCTGAATAATTATATAATTTCTAATTTAAATTCTGGGCAACAGTATACTTAGGCTAAATCGGAATACTAAATAGTTTACTAAATTAATGCATACATAACTAGTCCCACCGTGCCTATACGGAGTAGGTAGGAAACTATGCAAATAGATCAAAAAATAACTATGGGCTTAATCCATCCTCACTAACTTTTTTCACACTAACTTATCCTTACATACTCCCTTCGCTTCAATCACATCCATACACCAAGTCATACATACTCTTTCATTCTTAAAACTCTTAAATTTACTCTTTTTTCACACATTCGTCCCCCTCATATAACCACGTCTTAAATGTCCTACTCATTCCTTTTGATCCACATTATCTATCTTCATATATTTTCTTCGTCACTCTATCCACACTCATCCTTTCAACATGTCCAAACCAACGAAAGACGCTTCTTTCACATTGACCTATTGGATTCCCACTCAAACCACACTTCCTCAGCACCGATACTTTGTATTATTATTATTATTATTATTATTATTATTATTATTATTATTATTATTATTATTATTATTATTATTAATATTATTATTATTATTATTATTATTATTAGCACCACGTCTTACTACCCGTTCGGGTTGTACGCACTTACGCTAATGTGTAATGGTAGGGTGATTGTGAGATGAAATGGAGGACCTAAAGTTTAACGTGGGATCCGAACCACGGTGGAGGCCTGGCATTCCACACATTCACAAATTGTGATTAATACACGTCTTGTCAGAGGTGAAGGAAGGGTTTGGCAATCAGATAAATTTGTGCCGGGACCGAGGATCGTGACTCCTTGTAATTTTTAAAAAATACTCAAGAAATAAAATATGATTTATTTTTCAAATTTCAAATTAAAAATAAATATCAATAGGTATATCACAGTTATAAATAGAGGAGTTACAGCTAAGACACATTGCAACCAACTAAAAATGATGAATAGTTTTCAATTGCTTTACTAATTTTAATTTAGTGGGGGCTGATATAAAATAATTTGTTCAATCATTTTTGTTTCTATACTTAAGTTCAGCTTCAAATAATTAATGAGTGAAGAATTTTGATGAAAGACAGCAATATATTTTACTGCACCTTCGTAAAAAGACCCAGCTATGCTATATTTACATGTTATAATATACTAATTACATTATTTTACTGTGAACATTTCCCTTTTAATCTTATCCTCATATTAATAATGTCTCTTCAAGTAATGCCTTATATTCGATATTTTTAAAATTAATAATAATTTCAAATTGATAATTGTGCCAAAGTTAATCCCTTAAAAATATTATTAAAAATACAGTCCAAATAGCCAACACAAACAATATAGTATAATGTAAATTTTAACGGCCAGAAAATCAATTTATTCGTATAAAATAAGTTTATCCTAGTCATTACATTATTATCTATACTTAAGCAGATCAACCTAAAGATAAAAAACACCCAAACAATAATCAGAAATTGGTTTTATATTAACTAAACCAACATTTCGCTGTGAGGTATAAGTTGGTAGGAACCAGCATGTCCCATTGTCCCAGTCTTGTGACGTCACCAAAGTGTGAGTAGGCCTTTTCTCTAAGTGGTGTTTGCTTTACTACAAACCTTGTGACTTAGAGAAGCAAGAAATTTGAAAAAGGCAATTTTTTGCCTGGGTATGACGACTAGTATTTTTTTAAAATTATTATCACCCTTTTAAAATCTCAGATAAGGTTCGTACTGTGACGGTCCTACCAAGTTATAGTTCATAGACTGTGTCTTGAGTGACCTTGAGCGTAGAAACTACAATGTTCTGCCCACATAGAACATGTCAAATAGGACATGCAATCAAGTAGAGCTGATGTTTCCAAACGAGACCTCTAAAATTTAGTTTCTCCCTCCTTCTCCACTAATACAATTTGTTCCTCAGCCACCATGTACAACCCATTTCATGTTAAGGACATTTTAATTATTCTAAAGGGATGAGGATGAAGTAGGTAAAGTTTAGAAGCTATTTACCCACATTTGCGTGAAGAGAATATGATAAATGATGTAAAGGGGGGAGGGGGGATATTCAATGTTGCAATCCTGGATTCATACCCCATTCCTATCACAGACAAACCAGAACAAACGACCCTGACATCTACTATTCATTTCCCATCGATGCAGCCCCCCCCCCCAATAGAATGAAGTGATCTCAAAAATAGAGACGAGAGTTAGTGAACTCTAGTAAATGATCTGAATATCTCATCCTGAAAGAATTCCAGTCGGTCACCAGTGAACAACAGCGTCAGGTTCTCTCGCACTAGGGGGTGTCGGGGGAGGGGGGTCTCGTAGTAACAAAACAAAGCTGCTGATACATGGGGAAAAGGCCTGCAATAATGAATGATCCGTCGGACACGTGTATACATGTGAGGGTGCTGAGGGTGCAGGGGTGGGTCCTGGAGGGTGCGCAGACAAAAAGCTGGTGGGATGATGATGATTAATTACCAGAAGGGAATTAGTGGACATCCTCTCATTACCACACACTTTCCAAACAGCCTAATGATTGAGCATTGTCGGAGAGCGGAGGCTACTTCCAAAGCACGATTCCGCGACCCAAGTGGAAAAACCGGATAAACTACACGTGACCTATTTTTTTATTTATGGTGATTTAAAAAAAATACGATGCTTCTTATTATATTGTAGGAATGAGTAAGGTATAATTTAGAGGAAATGTGCCCACATTAGCATTAAGGAAAGCTAATAAAACATTTAAAGGGGAAAAGACTACCCTCAGTTCACCCGGCTAGGATTTAAACCCCAACCTCCCTATCACCGGGCAACCAAACTAGATAATCCTGACGTTTAGTTCGCTTACCCACCGATGCTGATGTATTTTATTTTATCAAAACGTTTTAGTACCAATGTTGTACGAAGCTGGCATCCAACCTAGTCTACGTTGACGGTGAGGTCAAAGTTTGGATCTAAATCTTATGATATGGGTATAGTCTCAACGAACATGCTTTTCACTTTGTTTTTCCATTCTCTCTCCACGATAATGTAAGACTATTTCTGTAACGTTACACTTCACAGGGTTGGTTTTATATTTGTTAAAGCTTCTTTTTTATGTTTACGTTTCCTTGAGCTTTATATTAAAATAATGAAAATGTCTTACACCGGATATCGATTTGATGGATCATCGCGGTGAAACAAAAACAAATACGCCGACGTCGGTTCACTTTCCTCCCTGCCTTCTCGCGCCGTCGGTGCGCCAAGCTGAGCATGTTCGACACCGTCACAAACCGGCGCTCACTCACACGTTACCCCAATGATTAATGAACACGCCCGCTAATAACAGGTGACGTCATCAACAGGTCGATGTACGGAATACACTAAGCCAGTGGAGGCGCCGAGTAAGCTAAAAGGTGATAAGCGCGTCGGAGGAAGTCTGAATGTTTGTCCGTTTGAGTACCTAGCCCCAACCCATATCGGTGGGCATGTGGGCTGGGCGTCAAGTTTTCCTAGTCTGGCTTGCCGATGATGGGGGTCATAAGGTGTGAATTCTCGTAGGTTACTCTCCTGAGATTTTTTTAGATGTATTTGCAGTATCCCTGCAAGAAAAGATGGTGTATTTATTGATAAATTGCACTTTCCCTGTCCCTAACTCATGTGCATGGTTCAATATTTTAAGCTTAGACAAGTAGTAAGAGATGGAGTATTTTGTCACCACCTCACATTACCCACTTTTAACCCTGATAGGTGAAAAAGGTCTTATAGCCGATAATCAATCGAAGCGGTGTAATATAGCTCACGTAATCTATACATTTTGTTTTAATCCCGTTATAAAAACACGCATTTTGAGAACGGGACCACAATGTTAAGTGATCTTTACTAAATTAATGTTACATCTCTTAACAGTCTTACGGTTTTAATTGGCTGGAGCAAAGGAAAAAGTGTATAAATGGAAGAATGGTACATATCTCATAAGGATAAATATTATTATTCATGAGTTACAGATTTTTAGCTTCTTTTTTTACCCACATCATTGATCACGTGGCGTGCCAGGGATTAGAAGGTCGGGTTTTGAATCCGAGCCGGGTGTACTTAGGGTGCTTTATTTCCTAAACTGTTTTTTTACTTTCCCTTTAGGAAAATGAGAGTGTATTTGTATCAAAGTCATACCTTCTTTATTACTTTACCGTTAGTATAATTAAATGTGTATAGGACTGAGAAAAAAAAATTTTCATAGTTATTTATAGGCCCTATATTTATTTTTTAGCATCACGTATTACTATCCCTTTAGTCTATATTCCTGTGTATTAATTATTCTGATTTGAAAGGAATGAGGAATGTTTAATTTAGAGGAAGTTCACCATCATTAGCGTGGAGGGATAGTGGAAAACAATTTAGTAAAACGATCATAAGTACACCCTAGCAGGATCAAACCTAAATCCCCTCCATCATCGCCAATCCATTATATTGCTTAGAGCATGTCACCACTGAAGTAGATTATAATAATTTTGTTTCATGACCCAAAAAAATACAAGGCATCATATAAATACTATTACATGACTTTAAACAATTCTTTGATTTATTTTAATCTCTACATTATATAAAAGCGAAAGCCCTGAGTGACTGACTCACTCACTCACTCACTCACTCACTCACTCACTCACTCATCTCTAATTCTCACACTTACCATGAAGCTAAAAGGCTAAGGTTTGGTACAGGTGTTCCTTATAAGTTAATTAGGAAAAGTAAATATGTTTCATTCCGATGTTTTTTGATTAACGGGGTGAAATTGTGGTAACTACCCTTATCAACAATATAGAATTATAAACTCTTTGTAAGATTTTAGAGGGTAATAATCCTATAAGTTAGTTCTAATAATTCCCTCGAAAAAATATAGCAATTACTTTAAGCCCCGTAGATGCTTCTAAGGGGTGGAAAAAAATTAATACAGACAATTAATTAAAATATGTAATTAGGTTTAAATATGCAAATCCAAGAGACGCTAGAAATTTGTAGTTTATATTTTGCTGAATTTTATGGTGTTTGTAGTGTATGTGTGAGTGAGAGGGCCCGGCCCGAGTTGGTGTATGGTTGGAGCGAGTGGGGAGATCTGTCCAGGCACGTTCAGCTGATAACGCGGCCATTCGCCCAGACGCCGGTGATCGGTTCACATACAAGCACGTGACTCGTTTTTTACTTCAAGTTCAACGACATTACGATGTCGTCGAGTCGAGAAACGATACATGGTCCTCTCCTCGCGGTGTTTCTCGTGTAGCTCTAAGAACCAGGCCATTAAACTTCAAACAAAAATTCCTCATTTTCATCAAAAAATAAATAATAACACAATATCCCGTGCGAGGAACGGGCATTCAGCTAGTTATTAATGAATGATTGAATAGGTGGTAAAAAAGTAAAAAGCTATGAAGCAAACAAAACTAGTTAATTTCGATGGAAATACTGTGAATCGAGAAGAAACATTTCTTATTAAATAACTTACGTTTTTAATATATTATTATTCTAAATAATAGGATCATATACCATAAATATCATCACTCGCGCCACTGAACAAGCTAATAAAGATGTAAATTTGATATTCTTGGTTTGCTGGTGACCGGAAGGTTCGAATTCCATCAGGGTGTACTTATATATTTTTATGGGTTGTTTTCCACTCTTCGTGCAGTGTGGGTACATTTATTCCAAATTCTATGCTCCCGCTTTCCCCCACATTGATTATATTGTGATTGATTTATGGCAATCACATGCCTCGAAGACCTCGTGCCAACCGCACAAGCTTTCTCCCCCACGTTCTGTCCTCAGCCTCCTCCCGTCAGCCCCCCCTCAACACCATGCCCTCTCGTGTAAGACTAGACTGCCGATAAGTTATGTCACGGTTGGAATTTCAGTTGGGTGCACTGAAGCTAGTTTTTCCAAAATGGTTTTCAACTTCCCTCCACGAAAATGCAGGTATAGTTCTTCTGAATTCAGCCTCATCATCCCTAACTCACTATCTTAGATAGTAAATGCGTAAAACATGAATAGTTAGTAAGAAGGAGTGCTATAAAATGAAAATATAGGCCACACCAAGCTCCTGGAAATCTCTGGCCACATCGTAACTCCATCCCGTTTTGGGTCACCCCAGAGGTCTTCGAGTGCCAGGTACGCCATCCGTGACAGCTTTTGGACTTAATCGCAGAACCATTCTGGTTTCATTTCATGACCATCTAATCCTTTCTAATCCTGTGCAGCCTGGTGTAGACATATGGCTACATCTGTTTGATTTTTTTTATTCAACATATACCAATGCCCAATGTAGCCAAATACCTACAGATTAAAAAATAATTTTCAAATTATATTAACAAAAAGAAAGTGTAAGCTATAAACCCGTTTTAAAATAAAGTTATAGAAAAATCTCTTAGAATATTCCCCAGTTAATTTGGGCTGCCAAGTTTCATGTTTTGTATTAGATCCGAATGCTCCATCAACTCAAATATTTCCTAGTTCTTTTACCTATATCCATCTTACTCTCTTATTGGAGCCTATATTTGTTCATGACCTTCCTTTTACAAACCCTCACTATCTTTTATGTCTACGAGACACACAAGTCTCCGCAACCTGTGGATAGTCTGGACAATAAATAAATAAATCTCTTTAACATTACAAAATTTTTAAATAATTTTTTAAACTTAAGGCTGAGGCTTAATGAATACTTAAGATATGTAATAAGATGTTTGCATAATTCTATTTTTTTTATAAGTTTTGTTTAATATGGTTGACTACAAAATGGGAATTAAGTTATCAACATGCCTGTATATAACTAAAAACTTAACACTTCAAGTTTTGTTATTTTAAGAAAAATGGGAAAGAATTAAATAATTCTCTTTTGAACGACGTTTTACGTGAAATGTAGAAGTTATAAGGACCGCTCCACACGCAAGGTTTTGTACAACGTTTCACCTGCGCAGCTTAAGACGTTACGTGTGGACAGGAAAACTGTGCAACTATGTAAACTGCGCGTATACTGTACACGGACATGAAAATCTGGGGCTAACAGCATATTTATCGGTGAACTGCACAGACAGTACGTGTGGACACTCCCACTTCGTGTTCTTTACACGTGTTGCTCAATTTTCCTTCGATATTGGTGCAGGAACAACAATCATAGAGTTAAAAAAAGTTTTATTTTGCCTTGGTCAACTTTGTTATTGTTTGACGATAACTGATTTTGTCAATGCTCACGTGAGTTGCTTACTGGCACCCATGAGTTTCTGATTTTTCAATAGCCAATGTCTGGACCATCTTGAGCATCGCGTGCAATTTTCCCGTGCCCTTAAGCATGTTTCAACTTTTAAAACAATGTAGTACAACTTTGTATTTTACTATATTATTCAAAAAAGGATTGTTTTTTTGCTTGTAAACGTTATATATTGTTCAACATCAATGTAAACAAGCTTTCCTCATTTTAGTTTTCTTGTTCTTCAAGTGGACCTGTTTAAGCTTCTGAACTTTTGTGTGTGGGCTGTGCTGTTGCATTGTTCATTGTGTGTGTGCGTGTGTTTCAAGTGTGTATGTTTTTAAGTGTATGTATGTGTGTGTNTGTATGTTTTTAAGTGTATGTGTGTGTGCGTGCGTGCGCGTTATAATATTCTTGGAGACCAGCATGTTTTCAGGATGCTTCACTAACCCTTCACCTACTGAAGACGATGGAAGTTTCAACCGCTGAAGAAGTGAACATTCTTCCTACACTTCTCCCATCAAACACCCCCCACAATCACACACCCGTATATACTTTTTATCTCTTTCTCTATCTGCCGTCTTTGTCTGCGCCCGCCGCAATATTCCAACCACTTGACCTCGTGCCTCAAAGCTATCAAACCAAGACTCCCCCAACATATTTCAATCTAGAAATTCATATATTTTGCTCATGGCTCAAGTTGCCGTCACAATATGCTCCAGTAGTACCTTTGCTCTCTCTCTCTCTCTCTCTCTCTCACACTCACTCATCCTATTTTTGATTCATCTTAGTAATAATATTGAATTATACATATTTTTTTCGGTTACGTAGAAGAGAAGTACATAAAAATACAGTGATTTTTAACAGTGTTTTTGAAGGGGGGGGGGGGTTCCCCGAATAGTACTACCCATTCGAATGTTATGAGTATATGTGTGGTAAGGATTAGCAGAGGAAGATATCTAGTAATTTTAACATCACATTCCACCACTCGTTTGGGTTATGCGCGATATAATTTTATAGAAATCTACCCGTATTTGTGTGGAGTAAAGTAGGAAATTGTTGTTGAATAAAAAATAAAGTAAAACCAGCGGGGATTTGAGCCTCAACATATAAGTCACGACAAACCAATGTAAGTGAGCTTTATATATAAACCACTTACTAGCTGGCACTGATGTGGTAAATTAGCCATACAATGTTTTAGAACACTTGTTTAAATGAGACAATGGTGGTAAATAACAAGAAAATTACCCACAGAGGTGGCCTAGCTGTCAAAGTTGCTAGACTCACATTGCACTTGTTTGCCGTTGACTGGAAGATGTATAGAAATCCATCAGTTTACGCTTAGAGGTAGAGGGACGTAATAGATGCCTTAGATCCCGACTTCTGAGGTAGCTCCCTCTGTAGGCTGCCTTAGATCCCGACCTCTGAGGTAGCGCCCTTGACCGGCTGCCTCTCACACTCCATTGCAAGACTCCCTAGAATCACTCCAAAGGGGTGAGGAAGGAAGGACGCCGGATGTACGACCACATCCAACATCCTCTTCTTCCCTCCACCAATTACCTCAACCTGCCCACTTCCTCATTGCATCCGATCCTCCCTCCATGCTTATTAGCTACCCCACAGACCCTAGACAATTCCCCTCCACCAACATCCAGTAGTAATATCTAGCCTGGGACTTTGCGGGGACCCTCAAGCAAGACTCTTCGGCGGACGAAGACACGCAGCCTCCCCCACGTACCCAATGACTTAACCCATCCTATCCTTGGAGACTCAGCCCCAGCTCCTTAACAACCCCTTCAACTTCTTCACAATCCACCCCAACAATTACGTCTCATACCCACCCTACCAATAATATACTCACTATCACATAATTTACCCCCAAACATTATTTTCCCTTTTTCTTTAACAATAAATATGAATTCCTTATATAAATGTAATATTTTTTTTCCATTTTTAATTAAAGTTTCTTTAAAACTAAAATTTACGTCTCTTTGTGATGTATTTATTTGAGAAAAATATTTCGTTTATTTAGTTTAGACAAAGTCTTTTTTTAAGAAAATAATATATTTTTCTATTTTTACCTAAGTTTGTTTTGATGGCAAGTGTTATAGTTAAATATTTTCCTCTTTGAAAACAATGAAGATGATTTTGATATGAACTTTACTTTATAAGAGTCCCGAGATCTAAGATAAAGAATTTATCTTACGTTTTCGTTTAAGTTATGAAATTTTGTTGTAGAAATCGATTCAATTAAAGTGTTAGACTCACTAGTTCTTGCCATGCATCCTCGATTATTTTTTAATAGTTTTTTTAGACTTTTATACTAATTCCGTGTATAGTAGACCTGTAGGCCTATAGCATATTTAGTAGAGAGAAAATTTTTGTCACTGAGAAAATCTATCTTGAGATATTGATGAAAAAAATGTGTATGTGCTCTCGCGTCCAAAAACAGTAGATTTTGATATTACTTTCTGTATGTGTACATATACATATGTGCGTGTATTTGTGTGTATTAGTGTGCACTTCTCTATAGTTCAAACAGTTGAGCCAATTATATTAGAATGTGGTATTTTTTTAAATATTTGTATCGTAACATAAATCATAAAAATGGTGTTTAAAACAGCAACAAACACCTCTTCTCTTTTTTTTAAGTAAACGTATCTTATAATTTTAATTTGTGATAAATGTCCTTTATATATATATATATATATATTTATATATAAAATAAATGAGGTATAGTTATTAAGTTTGTTTAATGTTAAAAGGTACATTGATTTAAGTAATAAAATGTTTGTACAATTTTCCCATCAGTTCCTTTTTTTTGCACGGCATTACATGTCTGGGCTAGCCGAAATATTTACACTGGTGGGATGGGTATGAGGAATGTCGACTTAGGAGGAAATGTACCCACAATTTCATTGAAGGAACGGAGAAATTCATTTAAGGTAAGCCCCACTCTCAATACACCGTAGAGCTCCCCTGTTTTTAAGAATGTATAGAGAAAAAACTTAGAATACTTCACCTAAGGCAAGAATCCCAAAATATAGATACAAGAAATGTTGTGTTATGTGTAGTTTACTTTGGAGCTGTTTGTTTCAAATGAACTGCACCTATTTTTGTCTTACTTTATTCCATCATTTTATTCCATATGGATGAATATCTTACCTTCCTCTTTTTACTGTCTCATTATTGCCTTCTAAATAAGGTTTCTGGTTATCTCTTTATTTTTTTTATTTGTTTCTAGATTCATCCGTCTGTATTATTATCCTCTTCTCATTCCTCTAGTTCTTCTATTTCAAGGGAAAACAAGCGAATGAAAGAGTAAAACTTTTCGACAAATTTTTTTTTTTGTTATTGCACAAAGCTAGATAATAAATGAAGCTCGGGTGTATAAGATCCCATTGTCTAGCATCCACCACGCCCGCTATTTTGTTCACTGGGGTCAAAAGGGGAGAGGGGTCGGCGTGATTTCGAGGAAAGAAGGAAAATGCGTTTGTTGTATCGTTTTGTAATGTGGACAGTTCTTTAATATCTTTCTCTCTCTTTCACACACACAATTTTGGGGGCGGGCAAATCTTGTGTCATTTTTATAATTAATCTCAATCAGAATTTCTGTGTTCTCTTTCCAGGAATGAGAAAAAATATAATTTGTTGGAGTAAATTTTAATTCAAGCGCCAATACATAAAAGGATTGCCCAGAAAACTCAAAATACTTAGCAAAGCCAAAGGTTCACACCCATTCTGTTGTTTGTTTTTTACGATTCATACAAAACTAGAATAGCTAAATTTATATAAAACATTATTTTGCTGTCAACTTATTTACAATTTATAGCGTAAGAAGATATTTTTTTTTTGTTAATTAATCAACAACAATAAATGATAGAGTTCACCCCACAGAATTTTTCCCACTTTTATCTTAAAATAGACATTTACTAAGAACTTGTAAGATTTGTGAAACTAAATAATATGTCTATACATTGTTATATAAATAATTCACCAAAGATTATAAATGAAATAATATACACTTACTACATGCCGTTGGAATTAGGAACGCTTTTACAGAAAAATAGAAACAAAAAATCTTCGTCCACCAAAGAGCATGAAAATCAAATTCATTTTAAGACGTGAATTAAAAAGTAACTACATTTGCTTATAGCTCAGAAATGATTGGTTTTATAAAAATATATTTAAAATAAAAGATTTTTATCTTTAATAATACTATAATTTTATAATGATAATTGATAGGTTATTTCATATCTCAAATAGTTGCGAATAAATGATGAAAATTAGAACATTTCACGTATGTAACGTACTGCTTCCCCCTCCCTTGCTTTATTCTATGATGTTTCAAGCTGAGCTGCGGATTGAATATAAACTGGTGATTTTCCCCTTGTTTTTTATCTGACGAATATACAAATCATATTGTTGCAGTATTAAAGTTAATGATTATTTTTGAAACATATATATTGTATTGTTTAAACTTATATATATTATTAATTTAAATAAATTATATTCAAATAATTTTCCTCTGATTTATCTGTGTGTTATCACACCCAAAAGTTACCGTTGTTGTCACATTAAAGAAAACTACCTCTTGCCATTCAGCAATTATTCCTTTTTAAATAACTCGGGTGTATATGTGAAGTGATCCAGCTGGATAAAATTCACATACATATATATATATGTATAGTGCATTGCTCATATGGGTCAATCTGCAATTTTCTGGTTTATTTTTGTTATTTTGTACGTCCTCCCCCTGTCCCTTAAGGACGCAGGGCGGGTAGAGGAAGTAGAGGAACTAATCTGAAGCACATGCTAGGGCTGTGGGATAAACAGGCCCTACAATTGTTACAGAATATCATATTAGTATTAATATGTTCTCATTTATCCGGGCTATCCTCATATCGTCACCCTCCGGACGAATAGACGCATCTCACGTTTACTAAATGTTCAAGAGGGTGAAAAGAAAATGTATGTTCTTAGTTGTACAGCTTAAAGTATACTCCTCACATATATGATTATTTTTCCAAGTACACTTATTAATATGTTGTTTTATTTTCTGAAATAACAAACTCTCTTGTATACGTAGTTATATCCCCCCACCTCCCCCCAAAAAAAGTTTATTTGAGATACTTCACTTTTTGTGAACGAAGGAGTGAACAAGTTAGGAGTTACGTCATGACTGAATAATGCTGTGAAAAGGTTAGAAATGCTGTCAAATACTTTTCTAAGCGTATTTTTTGTAAACAAAAGGAAATGATATACTTATATACATTCTTTAAATAATAATAATAATTGTAAGTGTCAGTAAAAGAATGGCCATTTTTACTGTGTTTTTAAAAACAATTTCAAATAGCAATGAAAACATGAACTACTTGCCTTGAGATTCTATAAAAAGTGATATGTAAATAGCAATTTATAAAGTAAACTGATACATAAAGTAATAATTATTATTACCAAACTAACAGATACTAAAAAAACTTAATAAACTGATACGGAAAGTAATAATTATTCTTAATGAATAGTTATTGAAACAGAAATTAATATTCATTCTATGTACAAAAGTGATTTATAAAAAAAGCCTTGTGCTCCTCTGATCTTATATCGAGAGTACTTCCTTGACAAAAACAACAAGAGATATTTTGATTTGGGAATTGCGCTCCTTCTTTGTTGAGTGGACGAATGGACATGTCCTTCAATTTCTTGGGTTTTTTTTCTTTTAAGGTGGATTGTTTTATAGGTTGTCTGAACAGCTTTGTCTCAAGTTACGTCTTTTCGTCGGGAAGCTATGAGTCTCCACCTGGGATACGTCAAACATTACCATTGCTATATCTCCTAAACTAAAAGAAATACATGTAAGTCACTTTGTGTTGAAGTAGCCGTCTTGATAAGGAGGTATTAAAAAATGGATGTATCTATAAAATCTATTTTTCTGAGCTACGTTTATTCGTTTGGAGGGTGGCGATCTATATACACACTAAAAATAATTAGGTTTTTAATGAGGAAAGTATAAGTTTTAGAAAATGTTCCCCCGTTTCCATGAAAGGGGATGGAAACTATTAAGGGGGAACCAACCTCTATACATCCGGTCACGAGGACCGAAGTGTCAAACCTTTACTCCCCCGTTACTGGCAAACCAGATGAGCATAGACTTGTGCATTTTAATGTGTACCCAACAGTGCAGGCTTAGTAATTATCATCATCATCATCATCATTATCATGATTGGTAGCACGTTTGACACTAGACCTTCTAATGACTTAATCTTAGGGGCTGAAGTGAGGAGAGTGGATTATTTATTTTAATAAAGTGCTTATTATTTGTAATAATTCTTCGAAATTGTTTTTTTTCGCAGCTTGATAACATTCAAAAAAAACTGTTGAAATTGTATTTATTTGTGTTTCCTTTAAATCAAAAACAATAGCAGCTCTCCATTATATAAATGAAGGTTACAGGTGAAAAAAGGGGTACAGTTCAATTTTAACTCAAATTTAGTTAGTGCTGCCATCTGTTAGACAATCATGAGACCTTTATAATTGAATCCTGATTATGGTTAAAATAAGTACAGTAAAATCTTGGATAGGGAGTAACTTGGTCTGCGAGTGTTTTGTAAGACGAGCAAAAATTTTCAATAAATTTTAACTTATAAACAAGCGATGTCTTGCAATACGAGTAGTACTATGGTTATGCTTTGTCTGCCGAGCGTCACGTGATCACAACTGAGAATATGTTTCTGTTATCTCTATCTCTCTCGTTCTCTCTCTTAATGCGGGAATGCTGGTAATCGACTCCCATGCTTGATCTCAGTCGCCGTGCCTTGCTCTTAGGGTATAGACAACATCTGTACAAACGTATACTGAACTGTTTATTATATTATGATGACCACGTGTGTGTGCGTAGTAAAGCAAGGGTAGTGACTGCTCTTTAGTAACGGTACTGCAACAATGGCCCCCATGAGAAAAAAGGTTGAAAAGGTAGGTCGTGAGAAGAAAGAGATGAGTACGGTGGGAATTAAAAAGGAAATCATCGAGAAGCAACTAGAAGGTGTGACCGAGAACTTTATCTGCGAGAAGGCAAAGACCTTGTATGCTGATCTCGTAAGTAAACTGCCAGATACGTCAACAGAAAACGAAGAAGGCTTCAAGGCGAGCAGGGGATGGTTTGATAACTTTAAGAGAAGAAGTGGTATCCATATTGTTTTGAGGCACGGAGAGGTTGTGAGTTTGGACGCTAAGGCAGCTGAGTCGTTTGTTGCTGAGTTCCAGAAGCTCATGGTTTCCGAGTGTTATCTGCCCCAGCAAGTTTTCAACTGCGATGAGACAGAGCTATTTTGGAAAAAGATACCAAAGAGGACCTACATTACAGCAGAAGAGAATGCAATTATCCGGTCACAAGCCCACGAAAGACCACCTCACCCTCTTTTGTGCTAATGCAAGCGGTGATTTCAAAGTCAAGCCCCTTCTCATGTATCATTCCGAGAATCCACGAGCCTTCAAGAAATGCAAGGTGCAGAAGAGACAGTTAAACGTTATTTAGAGGTCCAACAGAAAGGCTTGTGTCACTCGTATCTTATTGAGTGGATCAACTAGGTATTAGGTCCTGCAGTGAAGAAATACATTTTATAAAAGAGTTTGCCACTCAAAGTCTTGCTAGTTATGGATAATGCTCCTGCTCATCCAACAGGCCTTGAGGACGACTTACTGGAGGAATTCAAGTTCATTAAGGTCAAGTTCCTTCCTCCTAACACCACTCCATTACTCCAGCCCATGGATCAGCAGGTCATTTCGAATTTTAAAAAGTTTTACACCAAAGCACTATCTCAGCGATGCTTCGAGGTGACCAAAGGAGCAAACCTTACCCTCCGAGAGTTTTGGAAAAACAATTTTCACATCGTAAACTGCCTCAAGATCATTGATAAAGCCTGGGATGGGGTCACCAAGAGAACCCTCAATTCTGCTTGGAGAAAACTTTGGTCTGATTGCGTCGAGGTGTTTGCTCATGAACAGGAGCCACCAGTCGCGAGCAACTGCAATAAGTTATGGAGATCTCATCTGAGGAGGAGGAGGAGAAAAAGATGAAGGAATCCCTCACTTCAAATGAGATTAGGAAGATGTGTCAAATGTGTGAAACAGTGCAAAATTTTGTATCAAAGCACCACCCAAATAAGGCTGTAGCAGTGCGAGCGATTAATCTGTTTAACGACAATGCAATGTCACATATCCACGAAATCCTCAAAAGAGAGTGTCATTGGATAGGTTTCTTTGTTAAAGTC
>CABFWB010000428.1:0-40497 GCA_902151455.1 Timema bartmani | reverse complement strand
GCAATGATCTATCTCCATTTTAGACTCAATAGTCAATATTTACATTTTTTATTGGTCAAAATGTATAAATGAATAATTAAATATCAATGCGATGACTTGAAGATCTGCAACACCTTATAAAATGTTAAAACTTTAACCAGAAATCGAAATTTTAATACGAAGTGTTGACCCTTGTGGAAGACATTAAACTGTTTGAAATGTTCTTAGGTGGACAAAGATGCGCCTCTTTTCTCATTGATTCTATATCATTGTATATTATTTTATGCGTGTTCTTATGTGGAGTGGTGATGATACAATGTACATTATTCCGTTCATAAATCTTACGAGTTTATAGAAAGAGAGAGAAAGTCTGTGCGGTGCGCCGTACCATTTTTTTTTTAATGAACTAAAGCTATTCGTTCTGTTGTAGCGTCGTTTCGAGCTAAAAGGATTACTGTTTGGGAGTAACTACAATATATTTGTTCGTTTAACTCTCTTAAATTCACCAAATGCCCCATCCTGCCCAGCTCACACTCTGTCTTCTGCTATGCCCCACGACTCACTAATTTGCCACATGACTGACCTCCTCAATAATTACAGACTGACTGGCCGGCTCGACTCGACTCGAGCAGAGTACATTTTCAACAACCGCCACTAATGGGATCACCCTGTTCTCCAACCAATGATTAGCTTCGAGAAATATCTGATGTCGCAAGTATAACATTATTAACTGCATTCCGGAAGAGGTGAAGAGACGTCTCATTCTGGGTCATGGGGCGATAAGGTCGCACGTCAAACGTTTCCCCTTCCATGTGACTCCCCTGATTTCCTTAACACCCCTCTCTGGAGGGCTAGACTGTTTTTAAGGCACCAGGAGTCACTGTGGAAAAACACTCTTGGATGGACACTACAGATAGAAGGGGTTAGATTGAGAGCTACACGATGCAAGAGTAAAATTGTAATCTTTCGATTTTAAATATAACTTATTTTTCTAAATTTTATTTCAGCTTCAATTCTTTATATTCAGACTTATTGTCTAGAGTCCACTCTGGGGACTTAGAATATGTATTTGACACAGATCACCGTATCGAATAATAATGAAAGAAGATTGGATATTCGATAATCATTGTTGATTATTAGACTTGTTGTCTAGAGTTCAGTTTGGGGACTTGCAATATTTTTTGGGCAAGGATCATGATTTCAATCAAGAAAGAAAAGTTATTTTTTGATTAAGTTAAATTTTACTTGAATTTGCTGTTTGTGAGTATTATTTTAATATATGACTGATATTTTGTGTTGTGTTATGGACTTGACTAACGTAAATGGAAATGGTCTTAGTACCTGAAAATATTAAAGTAATATTTGTATTTATTGTGAAAATTATTTTTAAAAATCTTGAGTTATGAGATTTATATTAATAATAATATCCATGTTATTATTGGGATTGTGTATGAAATTATGTGTATCGGTCCTTGTTAAAATAATATATTATCTTGAATATTAATTTATTTTCTCAATACTAATTGGCTATGCCTTCTTGTTTTGTTACAATTGAATGCACCCTCTTTATTGGTAGGAAATGGATCAATATCCTGGAAGGGAAATATTGTGCTACTAACCTTTTGGTCATAATGAACCTTACCATTAACATATACATTTATTAGAAGGATTACTGTCTTCCTTTGGTGACATTTGACCTACGGTTTGGGTTGTCCTTTCTTGATACCAATATTGCCCTCGTGTTATTGTTCTCTGAATTCCCGCCAATTCACTTTGTTTGGTTTACCTTTTCCTTCACTTTGTACGATATAAAAGGAAACTAGAATGGTACTAATTGCTTCCGCTAACACATATTTATTTGAATATGTATTGAAAAAATGACACCTGGATACGATAATTGAATCCAGTTATCGGATGTTAACTTTATTTATTTTAATTATAATGACTCGTTCCAGTTGCCGAACGATTTAATACTTCACTCTCATGCTAGGTTGGCCTGCTGATGATGGAGAGATCGGGGTTAGAATCCTAACTTGGTCTACTGAGGGTAGTTTTGCCCAAATGGCTTCCCACACTCCTTCCATGCAAGTGCGAGTAGGTTACCTCATCCCTACCACATTAGAGTAATTATAAAAATATATGCGTGTAACCTGAACATTTAGTAAGGAGCGGTGATAAAAAAAAAATCTATAAGTTACAAAATGTTTTTTAAATACCGGTATTTGTGTTGTCACCAGGATTGCTGTCAGAGAGATAGAGAAAATATACTTCAACATTTAAAAATACAAGTCTGTCATTGGTACAAATTCAAACTTAATGACGAATGACAAGAAGTCTGAGAGCGCTGTGACATGGTCATGTGAACGCAGGCCATTTGTCGTTATAAATTAAACTGGACTGGCCGAAAGGGGTTCTCTGGTTTTAAGAATGGTTCTCTTTCTTGTCATTCTGGTCCCTCAATTATTATTGATTAGCTCGTATATATTTCTGTAATAAATAGCCATGCTATTATAGTTATAATTACGGTTATTGACGCATCTAAATATCAACTTTCGTAAATTTAAAAATAAGACCTGGACACGGGGATTGAGCCCAGGACCTTTGGCTTAGTACGCCCATGCTCTATCTAACCATTGATATTTCCAGGGGGTCTGACGATTTCCCCACGTCCATCACAGACTATGCCTTAAAATATGAGTGAACAATAATCCCGCGCACAGAATGACTTCTGGATAGCTCGGTGGTTAGATCATTGGCGTACTAAGCTAAATGTATCAGGTTCGATTCCCGTGTCCACGTGTCATTTTTCAATTTACAGAATCTTATATCTCCAACAAAACATTGTAATCCTGCTCACAACTCTAGTTCGTATTTTTCAATCTTATGTAATCTTCTCCATCTAGAGTAGCAATAGATTTAACCAGCATTTAAGAATTTGCCAGAGTAGTCAGGTTAAGTTTCAATGGTATTATTATTGTTGTTATTATTATTATTATTATTATTATTATTATTATTATTATTATTATTATTATTATTATTATTGCTAGCACTGCGTCTTACTACCCATTCGGGTTATACGCACTTATACTAATGTGTAATGGTAGGGTGATTGTGAGATGAAATGGAGGACCTACAGTTTAACGTGGGATCCGAACCACGGAGGAGGCCTGGCATTCCACACATTCACAAGTTGTGATTAATACACGTCTTTTCAGAGGTGAAGGAAGGGTTTGGTAATCAGATAAATCTGTGCCGGGACCGAGGATTGAACCCCGGAACCCCAGCACAGCGGCCCGACACCTTACCCCTAGACCACCAGGTAACCAAGTTTCGATTGTAAATCAGTTAAATATTGAAATAAACTTAACCTCTTAGTTCTTTGATAGCGAGCCCAGATCTAACTATCAACTGTAGTTTGTTTTTTCTAAATGAAAAAATAGTTATACAAAATACAGAACACAAAAAGAAGCTTTGCAGTCAGAAAAACTAACCTCCACAACCAGTGGAAGAGGTAAGTTTTAACCAACAAGAAGGGGTATTTCTCCCCCTCCCCCCTAGTAGAGGGTTTGAAGGGATGGAGTGGAAGAAGCAGGGGAGGTAAAAAAAACCAATCACTGTAAGGTACCCCCGGAGGTTGGATATGTAATAACCTGTGTTGTGATTGCCAAGAATATTGGATATCAAGACGTGGAGAAGCCGGTAGCGGGGAAGGTGAAAATATCTGGATGCGAGCTCTGCCGAACATGTCATACACATCTTAACCTCACACGGGATATTATTGATAACGATATGAAATAAACTTTAACTAGATCATAACAGAATTTTATATTTTACTTTCTCACTGAGAAAAAGTATTTTTAATCGTAAACATTTTAGACCTTGAGATTATGATTAATACGTTCTATGTCATCCCGAACTCAAATATGTATGTTTTACTTATTACGTTCATCCCTATGTCTGTTTGTCCCTATATATGTCTGTTTGTTCCTCTCTCTGTTTGTGCTTCGGTCTGTTTGTTCCTCTGTCTGTTTGTTCCTCTGTCTGTTTGTCCACCTGTCTGTTTGTTCCTCTCTCTGTTTGTGCCTCGGTCTGTTTGTTCCTCTGTCTGTTTGTCCAACTGTCTGTTTGTCCACCTGTCTGTCCCTATATATGTCTGTTTGTCCGTTTATCTGTCTGTCCGTAGGTCATGTAGGAGATAGGATGAGAGATATATTAGATCATGTAGGAGATAGGTTGAGAGATATATTAGGTCATGTAGGAAATAGGTTGAGAGATATATTAGGTCATGTAGGAGATAAGGTGAGATATATGTTAGTCAGTCACTCTTTACAACATTAAGGTATTGGTTTCAATATTTTTTATTATTTTATATGTGTAAGGGAGCAATAGCCCCGCCCTCACCCTTAGATAACCCATTTTCAACTTATTCAAGTAGCTCCTCGTTTGTCCTCGCGAGACTGATTTTGACCCCGTTCCAGACCCACTACTCCACCGATAAATGGTATGAAAGCTTTGGGGACCGAACCCTGGATCTGTAGCCAGGATCTCTGACCAAGCTACCACAGAGGCGGTCCTTCCTATGAAATTCATTTTTTTTTTAGTATACAAAATACTGACCTTGAAAGTTTGAAAATTTGTTTAGCAATGTTGTTAAAAATTAATATCTAAAGACGGTTTCATATTATCAAAATAGTGTGTTTTTCTGACAAAAAAACTTACTAAGAAATGATTTACTGCCAAGCGATTTCCTTGAATTTGGTTCCAAAGTATAATAGACAATTTATGAGAAAGTGAGTATGATTGCGCTGTATCATTCAGTTTATACTTTAGGTTGAATACGTTTCTACCACATAATCGCGTGAACAGATGGCCACTCGCCCACACCGGTGCTCACACAGTCTAAGGAGTCGATACGGGGATGTAACATGATTTCCGGCTTCTCAGGCTGGTGCGATGACGAAGGTTTTCTCTTTCTCTATAAAAGCTAATGAGGGTGCGTTTCTCTTGATCCCTATCCCTTGTGTTGAACGTAGTAATTATAATAAAAAAAATAGTCTTAAGACGCATTATATTTTTGAGTTTGCACCTTGGACTGTAATATTATACCCTATCTACGGTAGGAGAGGTAGTAAGTGAAGATTATTTATTGCAAAGATTGTCTGAAATACACTAATGTCATTTTATTCGGAAATAATTATTGGTAAGCGTATAACCCGAACGGCGTGATACCAAAAAAAATTATTAATATATTATATCTGGGAATTGAAGGAAGAGGACAGGGCGTATTGGCGGTCAAAGTTCACTGACAAAAGGAATGAGCCTGTAGTAATACAGAACACCTAATAATAATAATAGTATTACTAAGAAAATAGTAGCTAATTCCAAACAGGTTGACATTAGTTACTTTCAACCAACGTTTGCAATGAAGAACCCTCTGCTAGATGTCTCCTCTCTACCGTAGATGGGGTACTCATGGTATTTTAAAACAAAATATCAAATTTAATGTGGGATGGACGTGGACGCAAGAAAATTGGCCAGTGTTTTGCCTCTTTTATGACATATTTTTTTGGCCAGAATAAATAAAATATTGCTCCAGCATAAATATAGTTTTATTTTCTTCACATTTTGATATCAACATTTTTTTAATATAGATCATGAGAATGGTGTCATTTTCTAACAAACTTTTTAAATTAAGAGAAAAATTTGTCATTAAATTCTAGAGCACCATTGACAAATATTCAAGACATTTTGAGGTCACCATGGGAAGAAAAATAAATGCTATGTTTGAACCAAAGCAATATTTGATTTATTTTGAACAAAAAAATTAAATGTTTTGCCATAAAAATTGCAAAAACCCTGGGTTTTATCTCGCGTCCCATTGCGTCCCACCTTAAAGGTAAAATGAAAAACTTTAGATTTTCTTAAAAAGTAATGTGATACTTGTAGTTTAGTTTTTCCCCAAAATAAGCAATTTAATCGCAAACATAATAACATATAGTGAAAACGAGATACTCCTGCTCCTCCAACACACTTACATTTCAACTGTTTCTGACCAGCTTCGGTGGCCGCATGGTCTAAGACGCTACTCTCACAATGGACTGGACTGCCGATGACGGGGAGATCACTTTTCGAACCCGGTTGGGTTCACCGAGGATGGTTTTCTACTAGGTCCACGCAAATGCGGGTACACCTCCTCTAAATTCAACCTTGTTAATTTGTAACCCATTAGCGTAATTAGTCCATAAGCGTAAAATCAGGATGGGCAGTAAGACACTATGTTAAAACAAAATTAAATTGCTTCAGTTGACGAATATTCTCTAAGGCGTCACTCTTCATGGTAGACTGGCCTGCTGATCATAAGGAGATCGGGGTTCGAATCCAGGTCGGTAAAACTCATCCTTACTAATCCCTACCCTATTAAAGTAATTATCATAGATGAGTCTAACCTGAAAACGTAGTAAGAAGCGGCGATGATAAAAAAAAACTTTTTTTTAGATTCTAGGTAGCTAATAACAGTTAAATGAAACAACGAAATAAAAATAAAATATAACAAATATCATTTGAAAGTGTATATTATTCTTCAAGAATATTGGTTTAAGTATTTTGTAATTTGTATTACAGTCTACAAACTATAGTCGAAATGATATTAGAAGAACCTAATTTTTATATGTCATAAAGTTTTCAGATCTACTCGCATGTATCTAAACGCCAAGCCATGCATCTGAAACGTCTGGAATATTCTGCCAATTATAGAATCTGTGATTTAAAAATAGTAATTTTGTGCTAATATTGGTTAATCTGTAAGCTCTCTAAAAAGTTTTCTTTCTTGATTAGTACGTTGAACACCAATAGTAATTGTTAACGAATTAATCTAATAATTGGGAAGTTGGATCTTTAGATGAAGTGCACCCACATTAGCGTGAAGACGGGGGTGACCGTAGTGATGAGAAAAGATCTCTCCCTTTTCCGCCCAGTTAATCTAGCCGAAAATCGTACATAGGTGATACATTATATCACGAGGTTAAAGCCTTAGACCACAGGACAGCCGTTACAAGTATTAAAGGTTCTTACTAAAGCGACCTGACTATAGTATTAAATATACACACCCATACAAGCTTCAACATTCCAAAATTTAAAATCAAATTATAACACAAATACCCTCTTTACCCCGCGGAAAGAGACGTTTTGTAGGTCTACAAAGTTTCTACAAAGTTTTGCGATGTTAATTTAAGTCCATCAGGAATATTTGAAAGATCATTAACGTTCACCTCTTGTCAGTAAAAAAAAGGGGTGGAGGGGAAGGGAGAAAGAGTTGACGAAGTTGAACTTTTGTGAGGCCCACAAGTTCATTAAAGAATTTCGATAGTTCGCAAAGGGAAAATTTGGAAAAACTAGAGAGAAGTAATAATACGGATTTAGGCGGTGAAGACATCAAGACAGAGATAGAGAATTAAAGAGAGGAGAAAAGAAGCTGAAGACGAGGGGGGAAAAAAAAACTGTGAAGCAGATGAGAAAATACGATAAAATACTGTTTGTCAGATCTAGATATAAAAAGAGGCGAGATTAAATGTCTAGATTGGATATCTTGTCGTGGAGGCTCCGAACAAAACATTTCAGCCAGGGCTTATCCATTTGGATGTGAACATTAAGGTGGATAGGAAGAGATCGCGAAAAAAGGCCAGTGTTTTTGCAGTTTTTATTGAAAAACTTTTTTTGGCCAAAATAAATAAAATATTTCTTCAGTACAAACATAGAGTTTAATATTCCTCACATGGTGATATCAACAGTTGTTGAATATTTGTCATGAGCATGGCGGAATTATCTAACAAACTTTTTGAATGAAGATAAAAAGTTGTCATTAAATTCCAAGACATTCTTGAAAGATATTTAAAAAATGTTGAGGTCACCATGAGAAGAAAGTTAAATTCTGTTTGTACTGAAACAATATTTTATTTATTTTTTCCAAAAAAATATTTTGCCATAAAAACTACAAAAATACTGGTTTTTTCTCGCGTCCCCTTACATTCCACCTTAATAGACCTATTTTTCCTGAATGCATCGCGTCTTACTACCCATCCGGGATATTCGCATATTTATATAGAGTAAAATATGAGGAACGTGTAAATTTATAGGTGTTGTACACACATTTGCGTGGAGAAAGAATGGGGAGACATCATTATTTTCAATTAACTAACCCTCTTATTTACTTTCATGTATATAGAAAGTATTGCAAAAATGAACAAAAAAATTGTCTCGAGATTATGATGGATATTGATGTTTTATTTGCCTTCGAACTAAAAAATATGTGGATTTTACTAATCTGCTGGCCTATACCTGGATCTACATCTGAAACGGTTCGACGTATTTCATTCAAACTTGAAATATAGGATTTACATGGTCACACCTCGAGTTTTAATTGTGATTTTTACTATATCTATGATATTAATGCTAGTTTCTAATAAAAAGAATTTAAATTAAACATTTTCCAAAAATTGTTTTAAATATTTTGTTTCAAATGGGTATCGGGGAAGTATTTTAGATTATTAATAATATTGTATACATATTTTTCTGAGAAAAAATTAATTTAAGTGTAGTCGTTTGGATAAAACTTTTAATTGTTCGTAAATGCTTCTATTTTGTTAAAATGGGCATTTGAGGAGTGGGTATACGTGGGGGGTTTTTTTTCGAAGAAAATGTATTTAAAGGTAATCTACTAATAATTGATTTTTAATTTCTATTTCAAACTATAAAATACTATATGATAATGTATGTATATTTTTGTCGTATCATTTATTTTTTAAATTCATATGGGTCATAATGTTTACAAACTGTATGTATTAAAATATAGAATAAAGTTATTTGAATTATGTTTATAGCTGAAAATATTTAACTACACTGATATTCAAGACATTACGTTGTAAATAGAGGAAAAAGGGGGATATTATAGCAGGCTTACGCTTGAATTATTTCCTGCTTTAATTCAAAACGGAAATATCTGTGTTCACTGCTTTTAAAAAAAAAGTAATAATTTCCAGTCTCACTGGCAGAGAGCTAAACTTATTTGTCTTTCCTCGGTGTTTTATTCTATATGAGCGGAAAACTCTAACATTTACAGGGACAACTCTTTAATATTCTGGACAAATAATTGTAAGCCATCAGCTCTAGGGGACACATTGGGACATGTATTTCATTTGATAGTGGCTCTTAAGGTGGGGACGCAAGGACGCGAGAAAAGGTCAGTATTTTTACAGTTTTCATAGCAAAACATGATATTTTTTTTTCAAAATAAATCAAATATTGATTCTATACAAACATAAGAGTTTTAATTTCTTCACATGGTGATTACAACCGTTGTTGAATATCTGTCTTGAGCAAAGAGTCATTAGATGAGAAACTTTTTAAATGAGGAGGAAAAGGTTTTCGTTAAATTCCAGGACACGCTTGACAGATATTCAAGAACTGTTGAAGTCACCATTTGATGAAAATTAAACTCCAAGTTTGTATAGAAGCAATATTTGATTTATTTTAACCAAAAAAGTGTTTTTCTATAAAAACCACAAACATACTGATATTTTCTCGCGTTCCCTGCATCCCCACCTTAATCCAGTCTGAATGAACACGGTGGGGGGGAAGGGGCGGGGGAGTATGAAAGGGTCAACGAGTCTGGTGGAAGGGTTTTAACCCCTGACGGCATTCAAATATGCTTCATCGCTTTCCTTAGGAAGCTTTTCTTATCCCCATGGCAGTTTTTGACCACGCTTCAAATGTTTGAGTAAATATAAGGGTGGAAATGGGGATGAGGGCGGGTTACCACCCCCTGGGAAATTAGTACACAGACCAATATTCCTAAAAGAGGGAAGTGGAGAAGGGGTTATTCTCTGTGTTTTGATGACGCTTTTTGCTTGATAAATTATACTTCAGGCCGGTAGGGACCTCACAGACCAAAAGGGTTTTCTATGACCTTAAAGACGCTATGAGATATCGTTCTATTAAAACTTGTTTTCCTTCTGAGTTGAACTGTTGTTGGTGTGGTCTCTGGAAGGTTTGAAAGAAACAAAATGAGAAACTCAATTTAAATAATCGGCAAACAAAATTAAGACATATTTATTGTAATATTTACCAACACTTGACTTTCGATAAATCAGCCTTATCTAAAGTTTTTGAATTTGAAAGTAAATTTTAATTTGCTATTATATAGTTACACCATTAATTTCGAATCTATTATCTAGTGGTCGAAGTTCCTGTCTACAGATCCAGAACTTTTGGGTTCGATTCCCGGAGCTTCCGGACATTCTGTGAAGCATTGATTCTGGAACTAAATCAACTCAGCCTCATGAGGACAAATGTGGAGCTACTTGAATTAAAACTGAGATTAAGGGCCTGAGGGTTCGTTATACTGACCACTCGACCCCTCTATCCACATAAGTTATCACTATCTTCGCCAACAGACAGTGACTGCTCGGTCATTATGGCTTGATTGTGGGTTAACGCCATGTAGTTTTATTATTTTCTAAGTAAATTATAAAAATAATAATGTGATTTATATTAGTATTTTATTTTATTCATTAACTCTTTACAATAGGTACATAGACAAACTACCACTTCTTTAAAAGGAAGGACTTATTTAGATTTTAACATGTGTAGGGGAGAATGGTAACATAAACTCCATTCACGGTAGGAATTACTCTCTGAAAGGTCTTTTTTCCTACCAATATCCTACTATATAATAGAGTTCAGGTAGGGAAAAAGGCCTTTCAGAAAACAATTCCTACGGTGAACAGACTTTATTTACCATACGTAAATTACAAACTTCTTTGTAGACTTACATTTTTAACTTAAATGTATTAATTTCATAGATATCACAATAAATAAAAATATAGTGGATTTAATGATCACTTATATAAAATATTGACAAAATACGTAATTAAAAAAAAAGCTTTTGATATATTTTCATCAGCAGTATATCTTACGTATCCGATACCTTCTCTCAGTTGGTAGAGTGTCTGCCTATTGAATTAAGGGTCCCGGTTTCGATTCCCAGAAAGGCTGAAAATGTGTCATTGATTAAAATATGGTTTACCCTTCCACAATGATAAATTGACAGCTATGGACTAGATGTTGTGCCTGTCCTAGTCTTAAGTTATAGTATAAGGCATATGGGGCTATGACAGGCCTAGCTAGCAAGCCGGTAGTGGAAAATATATTATATTATGAATTTTAAAAAAAACTGACCCACGCCATAGGCTGGAAATAGTAATATTATGTAAAAAGTAATTCATACGTCGGTTTCTTTAGAAAAAAAAAACAGCGTGACTTTTAGAAGATAATTTGATCTTTTTTAAATTTTAGATATATAAATTTGTATTATCTTTAAAGTGCATGAACCAAAATGCTTTTATAATTTCTCTGTCATCTGTGTTCTTCTACTCAGGGACATAATAATTTAATGCTGATGTTTCCTTCGCATGAGTGATTCTTCTCTTTATACATAGTTCACACGTTTTAATACAAGATGAATTTAATGAATTTAGAGCCAGGTTGCAGCTACAATAAATTCTTCTAAATTAACATGAAGAAAGGGACAGGAAAACCTAAGTGATAAATTATCGGTTATTCAGTAGATTTAAAGCATAACGCCTTAAACCACGTGACTACC
The DNA here is from genome assembly GCA_902151455.1 of Timema bartmani. Lineage (NCBI taxonomy): Eukaryota > Metazoa > Arthropoda > Insecta > Phasmatodea > Timematidae > Timema > Timema bartmani. Next base: position 28,862 of record CABFWB010000428.1, on the reverse strand, counting down.
AGTTTGAGAATTCAAATTTTGAAATTAACGTCAAGCGTAGTAACTCTCTTGTTTATTTTGAGCTTGTAAATTAAAAAAAGATTATGCTTAAATTTAAGCCCACACTGGTGAGCACTTAGCCAATGACGTCATCTTATTCTGTCTAATTTGCCGGTGACGAAAAGTTAGGGGCTCAAATCACTTTCGGGTGTGACGAGGCTATTTTTATTTTCTTAGATCGTTTCTCACTCTCTCAACTCTATTGCGGGTACATTTTACTCAAAACTCTAGCTCCCTCATCCTTAAATTAAATGCTGATGTACCGGACAGATAGGAGGACGTGGATTATGGCAAAAAACAAAAAAGATCGCAATATTTTTTTTTTTTTAAACGTTATATAGAGTCTAGTTTTGTTATTTCCACAATGTCTTACTACCCCTTCGGGTTATATCCTTATGTACTAATTACTCTAATGGCTTTGGAATTGGGAAGGTTGAATTTAGAGGAAGTGAACCCGCATTTGTGTGGAGGGAGAGTTGAAATATATTTAGGAAAAACCACCCCCAGTTCACCTGACCTAGATTCGAACCTCGATCTCCCCGTCCTCGTAAGTCTAGCTCACGAAACTATCGCGTTAGCCAACTACGCCACCAAGGCTGGTAGCTAGTAGTTTGCTACCACACTGGTTATTTGCAAGCAGGCCAGGGATACAGGAAACTGTGTGTAGCATTGTACGCATGCGCACATTATAAATTAGGTCGGCGTAATATTGGAAAAATAAATATCACCCCGAGCAGTGGCGGATTCAGGATAGGGGCACCGGGGCATGTTCCTCCCCTCTCCTTGCATCGATTTTCAAAAAATATCCAGCAATCGTTTAAATTCCCTCTAACTACTTAAAAAAAATCATTTTGAGGGGATAGGGGAGAGACAACAGGTCGTATATGCCAGTGAAGCGGTTTTCAACCCTTTTCAACTGACTGCACACTGAACAAGGCTCTAAAATGGTCAAGGTGCACCATACATTTCTTAAGGAGAGATTTTATAATTAAATAAAACGATTAAGATTGTGTTAAGAAAATCACTAGCCAAAACTATAATAGTTGTAATATTTTTAAAAATAATGTTGATCTTGTATTTTAAAACATTTATTTGTATTCCCTAAATTTTTTCTGCCTTTTTTTTTTATCTTCCTCCAAACTCCCGCGGCATACTCTTTGACCCTTCGTGGCACACCAATCAGCCGCGGCACACTCTCTGACCCTTCGTGGCACACCAATCAGCCGCGGCACACTCTCTGACCCTTCGTGGCACACCAATCAGCCGCGGCACACCAGTTTAAAAAGGGCTGTACTGGAGAGTAGAAGTATTTAACAGATGAACAAATACTGGATCCAGGATATACTCACGAATCCGGGATTTTTTTCCATCCACTAGAGATACTTCATGGAGAATTGGAATTAATGAAGGAATTCATGATTCAAAAATCTGAAAAATGTCGATACGCCAATGTAAACTTACAAATTTGCATCTGTGTTTCCAAACATCGAGGGTCTTTTGAAAACTCTTTGTGTGATACCAATTACTACTTCAACGGCAGAGCGATATTTTAGTTCGTCGAATATAACCTACTTGAGAGATCAACATCGGGGTCAGGAACGACTAAATGGTTTGACCATGCTCAATAAACGGGTGAAGAGGTTCTAGTTACCCTCTTCAGCGGCCGCGTTCTCTAACGCGCTACTCTTGAAGTAGACTAGACTGCCGATGACGAGGTTTGAATCTCTGTCGGGTGTTTTGTTGTTGTTGTTTTTCAAAAATTGTTTTTCACTCTCCCTAAACGCAAATGTGGATACACTTCCTATAAATATAACCTCACTAATTCATAGAACCATTAGCGTAATTAGTACATAAGCGTATAACACGGACAGGTAGTAGGAAGTGGTGCTAAAAAACATTCGCGAGAATTTAAACCATAGTTTAAGTAGGCTACGTATTCTCTTTTATCATCTCAAAGAACTGTATATTAAGTTTATTGGTAACATTTTATAAAACAAAATGTTCCTTATAATTTAAAGTGAGATAATTATTTGCTCATCCACCGAATCACAAACGCTTTTACAACCTAGCTTTATACATGTTTTATAAAATTAGTTTTCATATGGAGATATGAATTATTTTTTTTTAGAAGGATGTAATGTAGCAATTTAATTATTTGTATCATGGAATCCCTTCTGTCTATTTTTTTGTGTATCCGCCACTGACCCCGAGGGATGTATTATCAGCTAGAAAGCTAAACACACTGACCACGCGATTAAAATGACCATCGTTTGTTGATTGTGGGACCTTGTGACCGGTCACAACACCGACTTTATTGTCATATCACACATTATATATCTCTCTCTCTCTCACACACACGTGTATTATTACTTTTTTCTTTCACTTTTGTTAGTTCATTGCCAAAAGGCTTGCGCTAATATTGGTGGGGACGTGAAATAAAACGTTAAGCCCGTCTAGTATGGCTTTCCAGTTGCAGGGGGAGTACGAGGTTCGAACTCCAGCTGCGTGCACCGGAGGCAGTTTCTAATAAATTATCCCCTCGACCCTTCCTCCCTTGAGGAGAAAGTGTGGTTGCATTTATTTTTTTTAATGATATCTTCCTCATCCATATACTCGTCGAGTTAAATAAGGTTGGACGGGTAGTATGACACGGTGCAAAAAATAAACCCTAATTAAAAACTATACAGTTTTTTTTTCCTTTTTCTTTCAGTGTCTAACAGCCAGTTCGGTCTATACACATATATTATATTATTTACGCGATTGGGATAGGAATGAGCAAGGAAATATTGATAGAAAATGTAGCAGAAGTTGCCTGAAGGGAGAGTGGAAAGTTATCCTAAGTACACCCGGCCGGAATCCCAACTTTTACCTCCCCCCGCTCCCCCCACTAAAAAACCAGACAAAATGAGTGTGACATTCAGATCGCGTGACCACCAATACGGGTAAAAAGGCCAAAACAAACACAGCTGCGCTTGTAATAAATAGCTATATCGATAACAACCCGGGTTTGATCAGCGGCATGGCCGAATAATTTATCATCGTTGAAATTGGATCTTCCCTTGTCCAAAAGATGAAACTGGGTGCTGTCTCTGTTCTAGAATTAAGTTAGCGTGTAAGCCGTGTGCTGATTTAATTAATCATTTCAGATGATAATAATAATAATAATGGCGTGTCTGGGCTACATCCATCTGTAGCCCAGTTTGCGGAAAGATTATCCAGTACTAATGTACCGTTGCTCAGGGGACGCCCGATCGTACTAATCGTACAACCTTTCCGTGTCCCGATGAGATTAGAGGTTGTTGGTAGTGAATATGGCGGGGCAAGGCCAATGAAAAATCTTAAAGCTAACTTAAGTCTAACTAACCAAACCCTGGTGACCATCGGAAATATTTCCCTTTTAAAAAAAAATCCCCCGGTATCTACCGGTAACCGAACCCAGAACCTTTAGGTCAGAAGCCAGTGGCTCTGATCACTATACCATAAGACCGGTTATTATTCCAGATATTACATATTAACTACCGGTTCATACACACACACTATGTATATGTATAAAAATGTAACCAATAAAATGTAGTTTCTCCACCCACGAGTGTGGTGTGGCTAAAGGAATAAGGTAAGCGGGGAGGGGGTGAGGGTGACTACGTGTGTATGCCGAGTGATCCCTAGCGGTGAACAAGAGTAATGTTGCGCGGAGATTACTCAAGTGGAAGTGGAATATAACGCGCGCGGGCGCACGCGAGCATTTATTAAGCCTTGGCTTGGCTCTGCGTGGCAGCCACCAAACTAGGCATTAATTACTTCCACGCTCCTCGGCTGTCTACGTACTTTATTGCTTCCAAACCTCGCCGCCGTGTAAAGACCAGCGGGGCAGTCGGTGAGACATTGTGAGTCTGTGCGTGGGTGTCTCTTCAGAGCATGCGCAGTAGATGTGGTCCTCCCAATACCCGGTTCTCATTAAATGATACATTATTCTTTGAGAATGGATTCAACTGTTTAAAATTGACTGGTGCAAATTCATCTCAAATGAGTAAAATAGCTACCAGCTTTGGCGACCGCTACACTCTCAGTAGACTAGACTGGCGATGACAGGGAAATTAAGGGTCAAATCTCTCAGGTGTACCGAGGGTGGTTTTTCCAAAATAGTTTTCCACTCTCCCTCCATGTAAATGCAGATACACTTCCTATAAGTATAACCTTCCTCAACCCTAAAACCATTAGCGTAATTAGTACATAGGAATATAACCTGAACAGGTAGTAAAACGAGATGCTAAAAAATAAATTTAAAAATAGCTCTACAATAAATAACAGCTATAGACTAGTCAGTTATATTTACCAGTGATCAAATAGGCAAAGGCGTCAGTTCAATTTTATCTCAATTCTAACTTCCTCATCCATACTCTTTATAGAGTAAAATATGGAGAAGTGGAGAAAGACATTATAAATTCATTCAATTGTACAGGTAGTTCACACCATTAAGTAAATCTTGATACCCAAAATTCCGGACACGGTTATCTTTAATAAGTGTGTAATTTTATTTGTGTTTGGGTGCTAAGATTATTATAAAATATTAATCTAAAATTAAATTAAAATGTTATTTTATTTAGTAACAAGAACATTTTTGTTCTTTAGTTTCCACTCTTTGAAGCTATTTTAATTGTGAGAAAACATTTGTGGTTAATTTTAGTCAAGCACCCAGTTCAAACCACAGCCGGAGATTTAATTTATTTTTTGGGGGGGGAAATGCAGGGTGTTTGTAAAGCTGGAAATACTGGCATTAAGAAACTTGGATAAACAACAGTCCTCCTAAGCACACTTAAACTAAGCTCTTCTAAGTACCATAATGGCCCCTCCAGCAGGAAAAGGCAGTTAAAAGTGCAGGTGAAGCCCTCACAGACCTTATGCAAATTGTTTTTGTATTTATCTTTAGATAAAAAGTAGCGCAGAAGAGCTTTATTTTTCTGGGACTAAACATTTGTTTAAATTGTTGGGGAAAGTAAACACCACATTAGTAGTTAGTATCTAAGTAGTTAAGTATCTATGCCAGGGGTTGGCAACTGGTCATCCCGATAGACCTATCATTCTCACGGCAGTTGGCAGTTGATCGTATTAGAAAAATTACATTGTCATTAAACATATTTAGTATTTTAAGCTCATTAAATATATAAAGTACCTTGAATAATATTTGAGTCTTACCAAAATTACTTTTATCAGTCATAATATATGTAATGAGGTAATGATTTGATAAATGTAGAAAGTTCAACATGAAAATGTACATTTTAACTAGTTATTCCCTATTTTTACTTTCTCTCGATCCATCCAAGAGAGAAGCAGTGTGTGACTATCAAAAATATCAAACTCAAGCTTTCGATAAATGGCCATGATACATTACTCTCTTAAACTGAAATGTTTTTTGTGATGCCGTCTGTTTGTCTTTTTGCCTGTCTATATTTCGTTCTATAGCCGATACCATTTTACCAATCGGGTTAAAACTTGGTATCCAAGGCTTTTATAAGGCTCCCCCGAGAAGTTGTTGGATTTATTTACTTAACCCTGAAATTAAGGGTAGTTTACTTATGGGTTGGAAATAAAAAAGATAATTTAATCCAAATCTGCTCTAACGATTTTGATTAATATTCGTATCTAAGCACATTCAAAATGGCACATCTCATTTTTCTGTGTAAATAACTGAGAGGGAATCGTATCATTGCAAAGTTTTAGGACTATTAAAAACACTGTTTTATTCAACAAAATTACTTTTATAAAACCAATAGTTTCCTATTTATAAACATATGTAAATGAAGGTCTAGTAAATGGGGAGCTGAAAATGTACATAGCAAATACATTTCAAGTAATCATAAAAGTATTTAAATTAGAAACGCCAAAATTGGGGGCCAAGAAATAGGGGTCGACTCTCAAAACTTACAAAACAAGAAATAACATTCCAATGACATAATGCTCATCACCCAGTATTATGAAGGCCTATACAAACTCACATTCATCTTAAACACAGGCTACAATATCCTAACCTAATCACCTCTCACACCAAATCTTCTCAACAGTGCTCCAAGAATCACATTCAAACAGCTCCCTAATCTCTGCAACATTTTGACTCACCCTAAATTGCCCGAACCTGCCACAAACAACACACAACATCAGGCCAAAGGTTCCTAACCTTGCAACAAACCGAGATGCAGTACCTGCAAAATTCACAGACCTTCCACCTCATTCAACAGCAGACTAAAATGGAATACCCAATGAAAGGCCACCATGACTGCTCCACAGAAAATCTTATACACCAATTAAAATTCAATTACTGCAACGCTGAATACAATGGTCTTACCACAGCAAAACAAAAGACAACAAATGAATGGTCAACGTTTTGATACCAACCACAACGACCCTGACAAACCAGAAGCACTTCATGCACAAACACATAATGCTGAGTTTGACTCATGCTATAGTACTAGAGTAATAAAAGCCCTCCTGAACGGTTGCAATGCTTTCCAGCATCATGGGTGGGAGCTTGCTCACCAATAAAGAACCAAATCCAGGCACCTCCCTGGTCTCAACAGCTCTCCTTTTATTCCAAGCAGGCCTACTCACACCAGTCAATCAATTCCATACAAACAATATAAATGTTTATTTAATTCAATAATTAAATATAATATAAAAACAACATTCTATCCATCAAGACAAAAGTTTGAACAGGCACCTTCAGAATCCAAGCCTAAGCACATTTTTTAAAATCAAGAAACAGGCAACAACAGTATCTAAGTGACCATGATCAACCTCTAGCCATGCTACCATAGTCTAATAAGTGTTTTAATCTCTTCTGCTGAAGATGGGAACTGAAGAACACTGAAAATTTCATAATTACGTGTTTTGTGTTTTTAATTGTAAACTTCAAAGTCTACAATTTTATGGCAAGTGCGTAGGCCTTGCCTTTCTATCCTCTTTTCAATGTTTGATTAAATACAGCCGCTTGGCATAACTTTTCCTTTGAAAACAGAAGAAGAAGATAGCTGTATTTCTAAGCTATTGGTGAAACAAAAATTAAAATAAACAATTGAATTGATTGAACCAATATGCTATTTGGTGAATTGTGAAATTATTTTTTGTTTACTTTTTCATTTCAATGTTTCTTTAACAGTGGCTAAAATTTAATTTATACCCTATGGAAAAAATGTTCTTTATGTCAAATGTATACTATTAAGTTTCACAAAATTATCTTTTGATTAATTTTAGGCAGAGATTGTGTTTTATATGGAATGCAATACACTCTCGTTGTTGCTGTATCCATATGTTGGGGTACTGTTTTGTTTCAAATATTTCATTGATCACCAAAATTGTTTTAGGAACTTTTTTACCTTTTTATGTTTTGTAAATAGTATATTTCTACTTGGTGACATGGAAGGTAATTTCCTATTTCTTAGTTATAAGCAAATGGATCTATTTTCAGGTAAAACAGCGAGAAAGTTTGTGTGGGGTGCAGTAACATTTATTTTTTCTTGACATAAAGTAATAACAAAAACAAAAATATAAAAATACACTAAACTTAATATTTTATATTTGATGGATAAGTTACAACAAAAAAAGTGCATCAGTTCATCCAATTATGTTCCAAATTCAATTTAATCACACAAACTAATCCTAAACCACCAAAAAATTACATCACTCACAACTAATAAATTGATCATTTGTTCCAGAAAAATATTGCCTATTTTAAAAATGAATAAAAGTGTGCATGAGAAATTTTAAATTAAAAGATTATACATAACATAATTGCTATGTTAACTCTGTGGGTTTTACTTTGTGTTTTTATTTAGAAAATATGATTTACTTAAACTAAAATGAAAAACCAAGAATTGACTTGAACTGAAATGGGTTCATTTCTTAACTAAAAAAATCCCAGCAGAACCAAAGTACTAAATAACTATACTAACCTATCCTGTAATCTATTAGATATAAAGTGTTGGCTCAAATATAGTACAGCCTCACACATAATACGATCATGATATTTTAAAGGTGTTCTACATTAAAAATAAAAGGTCTCAAATATATGAGGTAAGAACTTAACAAATTTGACACATTTTATTAGACCCTCTAAATGATCGTCTTGATGCGCAGGGACTCCAAAAAATTTCATTTTTCTCTCCAAAGTCGAATATTAACTGGAAATAAACCTAGGAAACCCCAAACTTGTTAGCAGCCCTTATGTTATTTGTTTTTGCGCCTTGGGTATTGGTGTTAGTTTAAAATGTATATCGTAACTTCTCATTTCCTTATTTACTTGAGACATTGAGGAAGTCTTCTTTTACACAAGACCACTCTCATGATGATCTACCATGGGGGATTTTATAATATCAGAAACCTAGAACAGATTCTTACCCCAACTAGCACTGACCTACGGAATTACCAGTCAGTGATAATGAAGAGTGGAAATTCTCTCATTCTCTCTCCATTTTGACCGTGAGTTTATAATTATATGTGCAAGAGTGTGATAGTTCCCAAGCTCACTTTGTGTTTGACCTTGAGTTTATTACCATATGTGTGCGTGCCAATTCCTGTCAGACAGCCAGTACAGTATGCTACAAAAATAGACCTCTGTGGGAATTTGATAGTTTTTTCAGTGAAAAATGTTATGCTATGTGTATAATATGAGTAAAATTTTTTAGAAGTACTTTAAAGAAGAAAAACATTACACAATATTCGAGCCAATGTAGTAATTATAAAATACCTAACCAGCAGCATATAAAAATAAAATACACACAGGTTTTTGTAATGGGTTGGTTATAAAATTTTGTCAATTCTAGTTAGTTCAATTCCTGATTCTAGATACACAAAATAATCAACACTTACTAAAGTACATTTTGCTATGTACGGAAGAAAGTACAGGAAAGAAGAGCAAGAACAAATAAAACGAACAATTCTTTTCTTGGGTGTTTTTTTTTGTGTCATATACATTAATTTATTACCATATCTACTGTCAAACATGACATACAGTTTATAGTGGTATATTAAACAAAAGAGAGGTAGGCAAAATTACAAGCCTGTGAAATGAAGTTGCTATGGTAGGTTATGCAAAAAAACAAGAAGGAATAAATTCAGGAATGAATATCTCGGAAGACACATGATGCAGGTGGGTTTGGCAATGGAGGAAAGACCGAATACTGTAAGCCTAAATTGTTTGAACATGTAAGACAGATGCAGGAGATTTTAATACCAAGGCTGTATTTGGATAGAAATTTGCAGGGGAAGAGACCAGTTGGACATCTTAGAGGGAGGTGATTGGACAAGATTTAAAAAAATTAGAGAGCAAAGGGGAGACTTGGATGATTGTAGTGAGAGAGGAAAAAATGTACCAGGTAAGAAACAAATGGAAGTACATCATTCAAAAAATTCCTACCCAGCTCAATGGAGAAATTATGAGGATGATGTATTATTTTAATCTACATATGAAATAAAGTGCATTGAGCAAAAACAATTTGCAATAAATAAAATGATAGAATAATAGGAAAATATTAGAGCAAAAATAAAAGTAAAAACACTAACACATATTTACAGACACTTTAAGTGTGTGTAAATATGTGTTAGTGTTTTTACTTTTATTTGTGCTAGCTATTATTTTCCTATTATTACATAATTTGATTTATTACAACTAATTTTACTGTATATAACTGTTTCGAATGTTTTCTAACTTATTCAACTGAAAGCCAAGAACCAAAGTGACTCATCTTTGTTAAAGTTACTTAATAAATACAACTAAACCACAGCTATGAAAATGAGGTGCCAATATCTAAAACAGCTTGCCAGTCGACACCAGTAAAGAATGGATGTTCTTTTAACTCTTGGGCGCCATTCACGCCAGATCCAAGCCTTTCGGACGGATTATACTTCAGCAACTGTAATTATAAGAGTTTTCAATTAATGTTGATTATGTTATGGTTCCCAGATTCATCAACATATTAGATTTAACTTTTTATTTTGAGTGTACACTTTGTTAACAATGAAAGGTGACAGTCTTACCTTCTGATTATGATGTTCTCCTATCTTATAACCTACACCATAGTAGATTCAAGCAAGGTAAGCTTGCTACCTTTCAGGGTACACAAAATTTACAAACAACAAATTAAAATAGTTGACAAGATTTTGATATAAAACAAGGATTAGTAAACCAACTAAATAAGAAACAATTATATAGTTAATATATTAAATAAAGTTCCTTAAGCATGTTATAAAATGTCCTTAGATAAACATGAAAGGGTTGTAGAAAATGAAGTTCAAACAAAAGTAAAAGCACTATTAAATATTTATAAAGCCTCCAATATTTCAATACCAGAGTGTTTTAAATGTTTTTACTTTTATTTGAGTTTCATTGTAATACAATTATATTATGTTTGTTAACAACAACAGTATTTAAGAGATTTTGTTTATCATCGTGTCTTACTACCCATTTGGGTTACACGCTTATGGTTATTAGGGATTAAGAAAGTTATATTTATAGGAAGGGTATTCACATTTGCGTGGAGAGTGTAAAGCCATTTTGAAAAAACCACCCTAAGTACATTCAACCAAGATTCTAACCCCAATCTCCCGTCATCGGTAGTCTATTCTACTGCAAGAGTAGCAAGTTAGACCACACAGCCACCGAAGTAGGTAGTTAAAGAGATTATTCTTTAACTAATATTATCCAAAAATAATACAGTAAAGAGGTAATGTTAAGATATGCATCATTGGTCTTATGGACTAGCGCATCACTTTGGCGCTATAGTGTATCGCCAATGTTGGGAGATCAAGGTTCAAATCCCAATCTAGTGCAGTGAGGGTGATTTTTCCTTAATAGCTTTCCACTGTCCTTTAGTGCTAATGTTTGTACATTTCCTCTAAGTTCTACCTTCCTTATTCCATTTGAGTAAACATATGAATTGTTCAAAGAGGTGCCTAAAAACCGGACATATGACTACTCAAATGATTAATTTTAATAATTTTGTTATTTTAGCATTGCCCGGTAAAATATATATTAGATTACATCAAAACTAAAAGAGAGAAAAAAAACTATTTATATAAATAAAAATCATAGCTCACGTTTTATATTTGTCAATCTTTTAATGTGTACTTTGACTATTTTCAGTATTTTCAGTTTTATTGCACTTTTTTATCACCGTGTCTTACTACCTGTTACTCTAATGGTGCAGGGATGAGGAAGGAAGCATTTTAGAGATAGTCTACCCACATTTGCGTAGAAGGAGATTGGGAAACTGTTTAGGAAAAATCACCCTCAGTAGACCCGACTGGGATTTGAGCCTCGATCTTCCCATCATCACCAGGCCAGTCTAACACAAGAGTGACGCCTTATACCATTCAGCTACTGAAGCAGGTTACTATTACTTAATCGATTATGTTATCAAAAATGGAGAGGGTATACAAAAAAATTGTAAACAAAGTTAAACATAATTCTGGATGCCAAAGGAGTATGATGCATGTTTACCTCTGTGAGAAGTGATTTGGATTCTTGTGATAAGCACTCTGGTATGTTGAGGATGGTATGGTTGTGTATACCGCCTGGATGGCATGACAACAAGGACTGAAAACAAAAAAAGCATCAAGAACCTGTCTTACAGCTGACTAACCTTAAAATTAGATAGGATAAATGATTACAAGGCTGTAGCCAGATCAAGATTTCAGGGGGGATTTGAGAGTGCACAGCCCCCCGACAACCTTAGGCAGAAAAATGTACCTTGAGCTATTTTATTTCATGGAAATTAAGGGCAGTTATTAAAGACATTAAGTGATTTATTTATGTTTAATATTTAGAAGCTTACATAACAGGTTCTCCATCCAAGTCTGAAAATGTAGGCCTACATTGAGCACTTATTAATTAAAGGCAGGAATTTAATTAATAATTTTAAAAAATGAGGTTTGTAGCTATATTTTAGGGGCATCAAAATGTCAAAAGAAACATGAGGGGAGACAATTCTAAATAGATTCTAAAGTAGTATAATATTTTTTTTTAATCGAGGACCACTCTAATAGCTTAAAGACATCCAAATGTCAAAAGTTCGCCAGGGAAGGGTTCCCAAAACTCTTTTAGGTTGGGGTAGAGGGAGCAATTCCCTCAAACTCCCCTTTTAGGTTGACTACCCTCCCCCAACATGGATAATTTTATAGACGATTTCGTCTTTCTCTAATAAACTTAGAGGTTGAGAATTTGTGTTTAGAGTAAAGGTTGTCACCACGCTTAATAGTCCAAAATTGTACACTTTTCAAATAAAGGCATTTCCAACTTGACTAAATGTACAAAGCTGTTTGGGGGTTGAAAGCTGGACCCCGTATACCCCCACACGCCCCATCCTCTTAATTGATCCCACCCTTTCATTCTTCTTTTTTTGCCAACTTATTTGCAACGTGTTCTCGGAACTACCATTATAATAGTTTCCAGTGAAATGTTTTGAATCCTAATCACAAAGACTTAACGTCTTCTCTATTTCTCCCCACATTCACTAATAATTCCTTTTATGTATTTTTTTTTTTTTTTGACAATATTTCATCAGAGCCCATTCAGCTTTGATGCCCGAATAATGAACACAATCACAAACTATATTTAATAAGCCTGTGCTAATACAACATTTCAAACCAAATCTGAATCTTGGCTAACCTACTCAAATCTAAACAAAATCCAATTGAATCTCATGCCTAAAATAGCTATGAGTAGAGTTTGAATCGAATGTCATGCTAAATTTATTCTATTGAATCAAATTCTGGTCGAATCCCATTCTTAAAAAAAGTATAAAATATTTTATTTTAAAAATAAGTTCAGACCTGAATTGAAAATGTATTTTAGGCTTACTATGATAATGTTTCAAATAGAGTCTGTTTTTAATATCGTACTTTGTTATTTAAGTTTTCAAATCCAATCCAATAATAAGATATTTCAAAAAATGTTGATCAACAGTTTAGACACATTTTATATTAAAAAAAATACCAATACCAATCTCGAAAGGTGAAAAATAAAATAAATATCAAATAGCTTTTTTAATCATGGTGTACAGGTTGATTAATATCTACTAATAAGTAGTTACTGTCACAAACAGTCACATCATTCCTTTATGATCTGAAACCCAAGCTAAATTATCTCTTCACTCAATCACTCAATTGATTTCTAGTCTTATTATATGAATATAGAATTGAGGTTTGAGTTAAACTGGAAGCATGCGAGACTCGAAAATATCTTGAAAATTCAAGAAAAAAAAAATATCTATCTCGTCTCAAAAGTTAAAAAATGAATCTCGAAAATTCGAGAAATTAAAACTGCAAATGATGGCCTTAATAAATTAAAAAACCATACCAGGAATTTATTGTTTCTAGTAATACCGTAATAATCCAAAAATAGGCCACATTTTCCCCCAAAAAACCACCTTTATTAAGAAATGGTTTGGTTATAAATATTGTTTTTCAATATAAAACTTTGACAATATAAGCTGTTACACTACAAAATTAAATTATAAATGGTGTTAATTGTGTAGCATGTTTTAATATCTATAAATTATATATATATTTACACTTAAGAGTACAAACATTGGTACAGCTACTATACATCAATCTATATACGTACGATACTTGGTTATCATGTCCACGACTCTAGTTTAACATGACCAGCCCTAAACGCGCTAGCAAAAAGACCACTTTATTTATATACCCTTATCTAAGATGAGCACAAGTTTTTCAAGGGTGTGATAGACAGATAAAGAAGAAAATCTTATTTATATAACTTATCCTGGAGAGGAAATTATTTGTTTTAATTTCTCATTAAAAAAAAAGTCATGGATTGTACCATATTGCTTTATAAAATGGAAAATGACATTTTGAAGTGACGTATTTCCTAAACCTTGGCTAGAATAAAGCTCAGTACGAACCCAGAAAAATCTCAACTTGTAAACCTCAAATTGTGTTCAAACATGAGCCCCTAGAGGAAAATATTATCTCCCCAAGTTGAGTTCCAACAATCATACTAGTTATGGGAGCTCACCTTGCCCGCAAGAAGTTCAAATACAAGGGCCCCAAAACTCCACCAGTCGACAGATGGGGTCAACGGGAAGATACCGTTCACCTCCGGTGCTGAATACAACCTCTCAACGGCCTCTGTGCAGACAAGTGCATCCACGGCCGACCACTGGCATTGGTAGGTCAACAACAAGTGACCCCCTTCCCCTAAAAGGACATTGTCTGGTCTGAGGTCCCTGTAAGAATAAAAGTATAAGTGTATGTTTCAGATATTCCTCCAACCAAAACACAATAACTAAAGTCAGATAACCACAAAAAGAACCTTTTAGAGCATATAAAAAGTAAATAGGGCCTATAGAATATACAATATTGATAAACGATCACTATTTTTATATTCTCAAGCTGTCATTATTGTAATGATTTGTCTAAAGTGACAGCTGAAGAGCTGATGGCTTTCTGTGGGAATATTTGAATGTTGATTTTTACTTTCTCTCTATCTTACAGGTAGAGAAAGTATGGTGATCGTCAAAAAAATCGAACTCGAGATTTTGATTTTGCTCGTAAAGAGAGTCGACGGTGGTGAACGATACGACGACTCTCTTTCAAAGGGAAAGAAAAGATCCAGAATCCCACTGCTGGAATCCCCTGGATGACCTACAGTTGAGATACAGGGAATAAATCTTTTATGTATCTATCTATCATTACTATAAATATCAGAGCTCTTTATTTTCTGTAGCGCTATTACATTAATCACTGCTGGTTAGTAAGAACATTCTTGGTAATTTTGCTGGTTCATGAGACCAGCTGGTATGGAAAATAATAAAAAGTAAAAACAAGCTTGTAAATGTTGACGTGATATAAAAACCAAAGTGAAGGAAACAGTAAAGGTTTCGTAAAGTTTTTAATAATAACTTTTTTTAATTTTGTGCATAAAGAAATACTATCCGTTTCTTATTTACATCATGACGGTCATGATTTTGTTCATAATGTTTTGCATCAAATTATGTCATTGAAGTATTTCAAATGAAGAATTTATATGTGATTTATACTTTATAAGGACAAATATTTGCTGTTAAATATAAAATACTATAATTTTTTTCTAAAAAATAAAAATTAACTTATATATAACTTACTTCAAAATGAAAATTAGATTCAGTACATATGATTTGATATGCAGTGTCACCGAGCTACAAAAGTAAGTTTTGAAGAGATCACAAACTATTTTAAATACATCTCTTTTCTAGATAGGCCTATTCTATCTTTTAGTTCTTTAAATAGGTAAGCGTATAACCCGAACGTATAGTAAGACGCGGTGCTAAATATTATTTAAATAGGTAGTAGAGACGATTCGGCATGGTAAAAGGCCGAATGAGTGTCCGAGGCATAATAAATTAGGATATTAACATGTTCAAAAGTGTAAAATAATGATTTATATTTTATAAAATACAAGTTAACTCAACCTAACCTAACCTTCCATGCCTGAGAAAATTAAATGTTAGGTAGTCAAATCTGAAATGGGTATAACCTATACATTTAGTTAGGTGGGCATTTATGTGGTTTTGGAGGTTGAAGCGTTTCAGGAAATGTTGAGGAATATGGCCGAATGATACCCTGTGAAATAGGCGAGTCAAGTTATTATTTTCTAAATTTGGACTTACATCGTGTTAATATTTTAAAGTCTTTCCCTTTTATTTGTCAAATGTGGTTGGTAATTTCTTGTAATAGGCTAATGTTATTTTTGTTAAAAAATTTTTTTTTGAAATAATTGGTAAATGTTTATTAGATTTAATGGCTGTTATGTTAAACCCTGATACACGTGACTCAATTTCTTGTAGTTACAATATTTTGTACATGAGCCTGGGTTGATTGCAAAAATACCCAATTACTCTTATTCATATGGCACTATTATTACATTATAATACTAGGCCTATAACCAAATAACAAATCAACAGCCCTATTCGGCTGCAGTATGGTCTAAGGCACTGCTCTTGCAATAGACTAGACTGCCGATGATGGGGAGGTATTGGTTCGGGTGTAGTGAGGGTAGTTTTTCCTAAATGGTTTCCCCATTCTCTCTCCAGGCAAATGCGGGTACACTTCCTTTCAATTCAATCTTTCTCATCCATAACCCATTAGCTTAACTAGTACATAAATGTATAACCCAAATGGGTAGTAAGATGCGGTGTTAAAAAATCAAAATGAAATATGGTTTTCATTGTTTAAGTTTGTTCTAAGTTTCAACGTTCATCTAAAATACTTGTGTTAAAACTCATTAAATAGGCTTGTAAATATTGTTTTTTTCCAAACTTAAAACAATAAAAAGTAGGTAACTTATTAAAATTTTGATTAAATTATGGGAATATTTTGTATGCATGCAATTAAACTTCCTTTTAAATAGAAACAAAACTATAAAACCCCTAATATATTTTATTGACAAAGATAGAGTAGGCCCTACAGATTTATAAACTCTATCTCTTTCTTACAAAATTAATATAAATCCACATATGATAAGACTATTGATTCTGTCTTCTTCCTAGATTAATCGGCATGCGGGTTGCACAAGTTTATGACATAGATCATAAGACATACCTCATTAAACTTCAAAGAACCGAAGAGAAAGCTATTCTTTTGCTAGAATCTGGGAATCGCATCCACACAACTGCGTTTGAGTGGCCAAAGAATGTTGCTCCTTCTGGATTCAGCATGAAGGTGAGTTTATATAATTTTATATTTAGTAAATCATAAATGACAAAGAGTGAAATAATAAGAGGAAACAATAATTACAAATTATGAATGATCCACACACTAGCTATAATATTGGTTTCTTTAGGCTATGTGACTTTTCTTAATTACCTTCCCAATTTAATTTAACTTTAAATTCATTCGGGGATATAAGGAGCATCAGAAAAGGTGTTTTTGAAGTTTTTATATCAAAACATTTTTAGTCAAAATAATTAAAATATCTGTCTATTATAAACATAGAGTTTAATTTTCTTCAGATGGTGACCTCAAAAGTTCTTGAACATCTTTCATTAGTATAGCGGCATTAGATGAGAAAATTTATAATAAAGAGAAAAAGTTAGGCCTTGTCATTAAATTCTAGGACACCTTTGACAGATATTCAAGAAGTGTTGATATCACTGTGGGAAGAAAATTAAACTCTGTTTGTACTGAAGCATTATTTTATTTATTTTGGCAAAAAAAAAGTTTTGTTAAAAAAACTGCCAAAACACTAGATTTTTCTCGCGGTACCATTATCCCCATCTTTAAATGGCCAAATTTGACTCACATATCTTATTTTCTTTTATTAAACTAAAATATTAAGCATGGTCAAGAAAATTGTAACTGCACTGTAGTTTTGTAATAATCTGGTCATAAATATTTTGAAACAACTAGGGCTATGTGTGCTATGCACTGGCAGTCAACATGCTCAGCTGGCAATTATACTCAATTTTGACCAAATAGATTGAAACTAAATCTCAAATCCTGGATGATGTTTTTTTTCCCCACATAAGTAGCTTAACCCCCATTCTTCAAACAAATGCCAATGTGTGTATTTTAGTTATAGTCTAGGCTACGAACTTCATTAGTCATTAATAATGGCCCACAGTGTTAGACATATCAACACTGTAAATAAAAAGCCAAGTCACTTTGATCTTTAATATATTTATACCGATATCATTGTGTGAAAAATTGTCCAAGCTTTCACATACTGAGCTAGGTTTTATTTACAGATGCGAAAACACTTGAAAAACAAACGACTTGAAAGTATGCGGCAGCTGGGTATGGACCGAATTGTTGACCTCCAGTTTGGATCCGGTGAAGTTGCATATCACATAATCTTAGAATTGTATGATCGTGGGAATATAATTCTCACAGACTGTGATTTGACCATTATCAACATTCTCCGACCTCACACAGAAGGAGAGTTAGTAAGGTATGGAGGTAACCTTATATGAGTAGCTATAGAAAGGCTAACCCAAATATGTAGTCACATGGCCTAATACAGGGGCTAGCAACCTTTTATTGGGTTGTATGGGCTTTAAAAAAATTCGGTGTGCCTTTTTGAAAAAAATATCAAGCAAAAAATTGCAATCTTATATTTATCATAAAGTAATTAGTTACTAGTCATTTTTATGAACACAATTTGTTTGTTTGCTAAATATTTTTAAACCAGATATAATCAAGTTACAAGCCATAGGTTGCCGACCGCTGGTCTAATGTACCGTTCTCTCATTAAACTGGATTGTCAGTAATGAGGAAATCAAGGTTCGGATGCTGGTCGGGTATGTTGAGGGTGATCTTTCCTAAATAGTTTTTCACTATCCCTCCATGCTAATGCTAGTACATTTTATATAAATTCTAGCTTCCTCATCCCAAATACAGTATAATTAATATGTATACATACAATATGAATAGGTAGTGAGACACAGTGAAAAATTTTTTTTTACCTAGTTGGATTTCGGTAGGAAGAATGATTGTGGTCGACAATAAGAACGTTTTACTGTGTATTGGTACTAATTAGTGTTATTTTATAGGTAACAGTCATAATATAAAAGTAACGGCTGCAGCCCACAAAACTTGACACATATATGAATAAATGGATTTAGTAACCTTTCAAGCTGTCAAATTAGGTTCTTCCTACTAAAATTGGATTGTAAAAAAGTATTTTGCAGATCATTTTGGGGGTAATATATGGTTAAAAGTAGTAAGGATAGCTGGAACACTTACATGGGTCAGGCTGGAATACATACGGTTGAGATGAAACACTAACAGAAACAAAGACACATTTAGGAAAATAGCGTTCTCTACCACAGGTTGCTACTAGGTTACAGCTTTATCTTATACCTAAAGATGGCTAGCTACCTGTGTTGGGGTATTGAAAACTAATTTTTTAAATGTATTTTTAGTGTATGCCCGTGTTTTATCTGAGAAACAATTTTCTCTTCTAGAATTACACAGGTAAGTGTGCTGGTTATTTGTCCTATTTTTAATCATGATCCAGCCCACTGTTCTATTCTAAATAACCTTTTGGTAAAATATTTATTGTACAAGGTAAATTATATTCCATATTTAATTAATGATAAAATTGTGTTTTTTTTTACATTAAAACTTACTAGGCTTAAGCTTTATACTTTTATTTTGTTTGCAATGCAGATTGGTAGTATTTTCTAGTGGTCAAAGTTCCTGGATACAAATCCAGAGGTCCTGGGTTTGATCCTTGGTGCTCCCAGAGCTTTACTGCAGAGCAATGGATCTGGAACAGGGAAATACTCAGCCTCGTGAGGAAATAAGTAGCTGCTTCGGTCTATAAAACTTAGATTAACGGCCTGAGGGTTTGTTGTGCTGAGCAAATGACACATTCTTTCTGCAAATGTTAGCACTATAATCTCTAATGGCAGCTGCTTGATCAGTATAGCTTGATTGTCGGCTCACTTTTTTAAAATTATTAAGATAACATATAAAACATGGTAAAATTGAACATTTAATTGAAATATTTTATTTAGACAAAGTTCAGACTTTCAGGGAAGCTATTGTATATATTTAGTATTTTTCTAACTTGGTCCTTCTTTAACTTTTACTTAGGTTTGCAGTTCGAGAGAAATATCCTGTAGGTAGAGCCCACGAACAATCGGGTGCTCCATCCGAAGAGAAACTTAAGGATATACTTTCTTCGGCCAAAGTAGGGGAAGGATTGAAGAAAATATTGAATCCACATTTAGGTGAGATAACTTTTAATCAATAGCTGGAGACGTTCCAAATCACTGGCTTTGCCATAACTCAATGGAATTAACTTTATTCCGTTCAGAAATCTTACGAGTTTATAGAAAGAGAGAGAAAGTCTGTGCGGTGCGCCGTACCATTTATTTCTATAACTGTCAGCTATAATTCTTCCTATATGGTGAACCAACTATAAAAACATTTGTACATAACTAGACATGGATTTTATTAGTTCATAAGATTATAGAAAATAAGACCAGAAGATAACAAAAATCGTTATATATTAGTATATGAGTTGGGTTGAATCCATGATTTTACAAATTCGAATATCGAATTCAAATCTCCAATTTACCTTCGAGTCCCAAATCTTAAATTCGAATCTTAGAAAAAATTATGAGCATAAGAGGAAATATAAATAAGTGATTGTTGAAAATACAAATATGAACTTAATGTTAACATTATTTCTTATAATCACTTCGTTATAACATTCATACATTCAGTTAAGTGTTAAATTACTGGTCTGGGGCCTGGCTGTTAAGCTCATCCTATAATTGTAACTGGTTCTGAACCATCATTAAGCAGCATTAGAGCTCAAAATCAAATTTTACTTGCAAAATTGAAAAAACAAAAAATTCTAAGGATTTGAGTCTTGAATTTGAAATTTTCTTGAATCTCGAATCTTGAATATCATTAAGGTTTCTAGGGATTCGAGGGCCCATCCCTAATTAGTATATATTTAACATAAGGGTTATAAAAAAAAGGGTTTGACTCTTTGAACTATTAAATTCTTAAGTATATTCCAGATATATTAAGTATATTACATTTAAATGGGTTTTTAATTTTCACCATGGTTTTTTTTTCTGTCAACCCTCTAAAAAAATGTTGTTGCATTTCCTTGAAATTCCTCTTTCTGGTTTGCCACTATTATTTTGCTACCAAATTCACCTGTGTTTTCTAGAAGGAATTCCCATTTTTCCAGGCAGTTTATAATGAAGAAAAAAGTAATAAATTTCATTTTTTATCAAAATCGCTAGTGTTAAGTGATGTAAAACAGTATGATTTGAACTTGATGGGGAAATATATCTTCTGTCGCTTCTTAACCCTTGATTAAAGGGTAATAAGACATTATTGAATCAGCGTACTAAATTCTTCCAGTTCCGTTCTTCATCTATTCAAAGAAAGACCCACTACTTTAAGCTTTCGTTTAATGTCCTAAATTAACAAATATTCCAATATTTTTTTAGATTTTTAAAAATTCACAATGTTTTCTCAGATTTTTTCCAGACCTGGAAAATTCCTTGCGTTTTACCGGTCCTCCCAGTTTTCCAGATGTGTGGCAGCTCTGCCTTTATGAGTCCATGTCCTTATATGTGTATCTTTTGTGGATAGTCAAATATGTCAGCTGTGATATTAAACAAACTAAAAAAATATAAATGGGCAAACTTCACAGATATGAATCATTTTATTGCCACTACCTGCAGATGATGCCCCAGCGATGGAGAGTTTCCACTGCAACGAGGAGCTCACAGGCCCACAACCGAACAGTGGTCTCAGGGAGTCGTGGCCAAGTTTGATCTACCATGGACTCCAGGCGAGACAAGTGGGAACGGTCCAAGCTGCTTCCAGAGTGCGTCCTACTCCGAACGTCAAACAAGTCCTGAAATGCAGGTTGACGAACTAAGATTCACAAAGATGTAAGGTATTTAAATGGCAAGACTAAACAGCTGATTTGAAAAATTTAGAAACTAGAGCAGGCTGTTAAGTCACTTTAACTTCCTTAAATGGAGGATTATAAAACCAAACAAAAATCACATTTAACAGATTAACTGTGTTCTTCAATTATTTTTTTATCTTCCAGGCTTAGAAAATCCCATTAGAATTTAATGAAAAGTAAAATTTGAGATGTTTATTCAATGTTTTATCGCTATGTACAGTAAGAGTATCGATAGTTTGATTTGAACAGAACCAGATCCATCTTGAACTATTAAAAACTAGAACTAAATGAAATAATTCAAAAAACAAAATGCTTTCATGTTTTTAAGTAGGGTTATTTGAAATACAACACCATCCTAAATCATGGTTTGAACTAAGATGGGTAACTACCACACATATAGGCTCATTTTGGTAGGAAGGACAGTATCTGGTAGTTAGGCCTACTTAAGTCCTAAAACCATTTTAATATATTCATAAATCAAATAATGTTATCTGCAGCTGTCACTTTGAATAAATATTATCAAAATCCTTTTAAAAAAAACACAAATAATGTAGTAAAATTTACCTATGTCGGCCACAAATAAATGTGTTAGATTTTTTAAACTGTTTTTCTAACCAAAATCAGGGTACACCCGAGTGATGTTAGAGTATAAATTGTTTATACTAAACACATATCTTAAAAAATAAGCTTTCACCCAGTTTACTCTTTTGACCTGAAGAAGCATGGAGGCTTGATTGAGGAGAAAGGTGGAAGTAGATAGGATCTAATGAGAAGAAAACTGCAGCGAAAGTTGTTCTATAGGTGTGTAAGAGCCCTGCTGCGGAGAATAGAAGTGCCCTTGAAGTGTCAGGAAGTATTGTATAGGGCGTACTTTGTACCCATTGTCACACATGCAGCAGAAACATGGACATCCAAATGTAAGAGAGACTAGGAAATTGGAGCCCATGGGAATGAAATTCGTGAGGAGCTTGTTAGCTGTCATGAAGAGAAACAAGATTAGGAATGAAGTTATCCGGGAAAGAGTAGGAATAGAGGGATAACATGAGATAGTAGAGGAAGCAAGACTGAGATGGTATGGGTATGTAATGAGGATGAATGAGAGAATGCCAGAGAAAATGATGGAAATTAAGTATGTTGGAAAATACCGCAAGGTAGGTTAAGAAAGAGATGGGAGGAGCAGATAACAGAAAGTGTGCGAGTGAGAGGAGAAGAATGAAAACAATTAAAGGAGGAAGAGTGGTGCAAGAATAGAATAAGATAGAGTCATTTTACTAAACTAACCTGGCCACAGCTGATGATGATGATGATGATGATGATGATGATGAAGATGAAGATGATCTGAAGAATCTGCCATTGGCAGTAAAAACTCGACTTTAAATTTGTTTTCATGGTTAGTAGTGTTTTATCTCAATTTTTACTCAAGTATAACTAAGGTAGGTATGCTGGCTATCCTTCCCAATTTAAAGCATGCTTATAATGTGGCTTTATAAGGAAAAACCCTTTTCCCTTTATGAGGTAATTTTGTCATATTCGGAAGAAGGTAGGCCTACAAGAGTTATGTTTAGAAACATATAAAAGGAGCCAACACAATATGGCTTTGTACAATGACAACAGTTCATACTTTACATTGCTGCCAATGGACAAAGAGGTAATGGTTGCCTCTTTAAGAAAATCAATTATTACAACCTAATCCCCTGACCTAGGTTTCATTCTATCAGAACTCATCGGGAGGGAGAGTGAAAACGCGCAACCTAACTTCCTAAAAGAGGAAACCAAAAAACACAAAAGGGTGAAAAAAAGAAATTTGTAAAAAAAATTAGGTCACTTAGATAGGTCCTACTTGTAAAAGGAATTACATAAAAAACAAACACAGGCAATGGACAGTGGGAGAAATCATTGAAAACCTATTTTTGATTTATTTTATTTTTCTCCCTTTTGTTTTTGTTTTTTGGTTTCCCCTTTTAGAAAGTGGCATTGTGTGTTTCACACTCCCCCCTGTTGAGTTCTGTTAGGATGAAACTTGGGTCAAGGGATTGGATAGTAACGATCTGGTTACTTCAAGACGCAGCCATTTCCTCTTTGTCCAATAGCAGCAATGTAAAGTGTGAACTATGTTCTTCTTTTAATTATGAAAGCCATATTGTGTTTGCCCCTTTTTATAGGTTTCTATCAATCTTTCCTTTACCTTCTTTTAAATATAGCACAATCATGATTATAAATAATTCTTGAAATTCCATGCTAGAATTCATGTTCAAACAGAATCGTCACATCCAAGAGTTGTCTTACAAAGATTTTAAAGTTTTCTTCGCCATTTCCTTTTAGGTCATCAATATTATTCAGCTCGATAAATGAGTAAAAGATGTGTTCTGGGTGCATTGAATGACTTGGAACATCAAACTATCAAGACTCTGCTGTATTTGGTGTTTATTGTAATTAAGTGTCATGCACGTATAGAGACACCAAAATATTGCAAGAAGTGTTTTTACTAACTTTTACTAGCACATTAAATTGAATATACAAATATTTTAAAAGTTCATTGTAGCATTTTAAAATATATTTTACATATGCGAAATAAGATAAAGTTTGATATTTTTAGAAATTGACTACTTGCTCCTTTATATGTGAATAGTACTCAACTATGTATGTTTTAATAAGAATTAACAATGAAAATAATACATATTTTTTACTAAGCAGCAGGTGGCATTGCTCTTTACCTGAAATTGCAAGAAATAGAGACCTACTGCACTAATTCTATTTTTGTCTTAATGTCCCTATAGTCAAAAAAAGTTACCATTCTAGAAAATGTATTTCCCTTAATCAAAGACCATTGATAATAATTTAAAATGTGTGTTTGATCTGGCTTTTATAACAGTCATATCGTAACCCAAAGGCAAATATTTAAAATTTGGGAATGAGAAATTTAATCGTAATTTTTCTATCAATTGCACTATATCACTTAGGTTTGAGTTGATTTTTTTTTCAACCATTTATTTGAAAAATCCATTTTATTTACTGACTTCTGGTATATGAAAACTTGTCTTATTACTAATTGATTAAAACCATTACAAAAAACTTGTGTCTTGTTTATAATTTCATACCAACTCACCTATATTCTAATATTGAAATTTTATTAAACAAAATATTTTTTATATCCAGGATATAAATTAATTCATTTAAATATAATTGAAAAATATGACCTTGACACAGGTGCAATAAGCAAGTCCAGGTGCCATTTAAAAAATATATATATTTAAACAATTCCTTGTGCGTAGCAGTGAATATTTACCAAACAATAATTTTTACACATTGTATGAAAGCAAATGTAAAAAAAGAAAAAAATATACAATAATTTGATTCTATAAACAATCAAATAAGAAAAGAGCATGTCTTATGCCATTACCACAAAATTGATTCACATTTAAAACCCATCAATTATTTCCAAGACAAATCAGATCCTTTTCCTTTAAAGCAGGAGTGTGCGAAGCTTCGCTTCAAAACTTTGACTTAGCTTTGAAACAAATATAACCTTCGACTCTTATGCATATTACCCAATAATGGTCAACTATTGCCAATCTAAGTTGTTATTTACAGTATAAAACAATTTTCATGTGAAAAAAAATTGTGAAGTAGCCAAATTGAATTCTAAGTCTAGATTAACTTGATTTATCAGAACAAAACTAAATATTAAATAAAATTGTGCAATAAAAAACTTCCGAATAATTTTAAAATACCGGTAGCCAAAATAAAATATTTTTTCGAGCATAAAACAACTAACAAAGAATACTTAAACCTAAATTTGAGAATATTTTATATATTATAGCTACTAGAGTTCGCTTTGAATTGAAAAAGTGGACTTGGCACACTCCTACCCTAAAGGGTCTGATGTGTTGTGTTTTAAATGAAAGCTTTTGGGCAGATACTTTTATGGTAAGAGTGCAGGGATGGCTTGCTCATATTTAGGAAACTAAGTGTAGAAATAAAAGCAAAGACAACCCACCAACCCTGTTGAATTACAAGACTTACATCATTACTATATCGCCTTTCAACAGAACATCTCCGGCTGGCAACTGAAGGCCTTCTCCCAGACGACAATCTCCTTTCCCTCGGCCTGCTGACGCTCTTGGGCGCATCCTCTGACTTAGAGCGCAGCACATATCTATCCCCACTGACATACTGAGCGGACATGTCAGTACAACCAATATTCACAGCAGCATCAGTGTTGTCACTAGCACTCGAAATAAACACCTTTTCCTCTTCACCATTCGAGAGCGTATCACTATTTTGGGAGTTTGTATTGGTAACACTTTCAGTGGTTTGTAGTGTTTTGTTCACAGACTTTAGTAACTTCTGAGCTTTCTCAACTAGGTCTGTGGTAGGGATAGTTTCTAAATCAACCCACGAGCAATGCGCGCTTGCATCTTTAGGAACTAAATCAGGTACTGAATTAGAGAATGATACTTTAAAGCTGCCAATGTCAGGTAAAGGATAGTTGTCACTTTTTGAGTCTTCAGGTTTTGGGGAAAGTCGAGTTATCGACTCTTGGCTGCTAGATATGGATGTCAAGTGGATGTGTTGCAGGTTTATATCAGGTTTAGCGGAGCCCTGTTCAGTTGGTTGCTCATTTTTAGAGTGACTTTTATCCCCATGATTCCTTAAACTTGTTTCTGGTCCTGTTGGTGGCTCATCTGTAGTAAATATTTGTTTCGAAGTTGAAGATTGGTAATCTCTTATCAACTTTAAGTAGCTGTTTCCGTCGTCAGATTCCGAAAGTGGGTCTACCAACTCTTGGTTGTTAATTGGCACATTTTCGAAAACACACTTTTTGACATCTTCTGGTACCACCTTCCTACCTTGATAAGCATTCCCTTTCACTGGTGCATGCGTGGGAGTTTGAGGAAGAGATTGAAAATATGACCCCACGTGATGCCACAACTTTCCGCCACTGAATGAAACAGAATATTAAACAATTAAAACAAAAACAGTATTTAATAGCTATTTGAATGTGTAGGCCTATTATACTAGAGAGTAAAGAATTTAAAACGACCCAATTCACACAAAATGAGTGAAATCACCAAATTAATGAAGAAAACCAAAACTTAATAAACTTTCATTCAATAAATTCAAATAAGACCGATGCCAACTTGATACAAAATACAGTTAACTACTAAACTAAGGAGTGTGTGATACCAAAACAAAACTTCAAAACTTCACTTCACAACTTCAAAAATGTATCAGCTTCTTAGGGGTGTGCAAAGTCCACTTCAATTCGAAGTGAACTCAAATCGAATATATGAAATATTCTCGAAGCTGAATTGAAGTTTGAATATTTTTTCTTGGTTGTTTTATGCTTTAAAAAAATATTATATTGTGGTTATTTAAATTACATTATGCAATAAAATTAGTTGGAAAATGTTTTATTGCATAGTAATTGTTTTTAATATTTTGTTTCAATCTGATAAATCTAGATACTTTCACAACATGCAATTCATTTACTTCAGATTATTTTCATATTAATATTAATTTGTAATTTATATAATAGCTCAGAGTGGCAGTAACTGAACATAAATTGATTATTTTAGCTGTCAATTTTTTTTTTTTACAAAGCTAAGTCGAATTTTCTAAGCTTTGTACACCCTTCCAGCTTCTACTAAGTTCCTATTAAAATTAAAATTTAGACAGTTAAGAAATTTAGCCATCAAAACTATTGACAGTTAAAATACACATTTAAGTTCAATTAAAATCATTCTGTGCTGTAATGTAGATTACAAATGAATATCCATATAGAAAAAAATTAAGTAATTGTATTGTAAGTTGTGATAGTAACTTCATTAATCAACTTAGAACAAAATATTTCAAATATTTTTGGAAAAAATCAATTTCTAACTATATTTAGTGTCTATTGTTATATTATGTTCAAAACTTGTGAATGTGTGGAACGCCAGGCTTCCACCGTGGTTCGGGTCTCACATTAAACTGTACATCCTCCATTTCATCTCACAATCACCCTACCATCGCACATTAGCATAAGTGTGTATAGCCCGAACGGGTAGTAAGACGCGGTGCTAATAATAATAATATATTGTGTTACCGTTAAAGTGTAAAATCCTTTATTTCATTAAATAACTAGGTATTTCATAAATTACCTGACTGGGTCAGTTAAAGTGTATAATAATGTTGTATTATATGCTTTAACTAGTTATTTCATAGAATAACGAACCCCACTCCGTTAAAATTCAAAATAAAAATTTTTTTCAATATTATAACAATGGTGTAACACAACAATGCAATCAATACATATCTGTCAATTATGATTTTAACTGTTAAATTATGATAACAGAGTACAGATTTCGTAACTTAATGTTTGGGATGTGATCTGGTTTATGTAGTACAGTAATATGGGTTTAGGGAGGTTTGAATTGTACCAGTCGATTAACCTGCTTATCAACTGGCCTCGTGTAAACACGGCTTCACAATAAAATCAATTATTTTGAAGGGAGGTTTCACTCAGCACATAATATCATTTCTTGGAAGTTAGTGTTTACTCTCTAAGCCCACCTCATTTTTGCATGCGGCATTTGTCCACGAGTCAGTCTAATGGCTCGTACACAGCACTCTCCGCAGTTTGCTTAAGCATTCCAGTTCCAGTCCGTTGCTAGCTGTCTGTGGTGCATAGTTTCGCTAATTGATTTATGCTTTTTTTATAACGCGCTCAATAACCAGTTAACAAAAATTTAAAATTTTAACATGAACTATAGTTTAATGTCGAATTTTTCTAAATTCTTATTCTCAAGTGAGCTTAGAGTGTGACAGTTATTGCGTGTATTTGGACAAAGAGCTCTGCAAGTGTGAGTAATGTAAACAAAAATGCTGTAATGAAAGAGAGTTTTACTGAGCAAGCATGACATGAGAGATGCTTTTTTACCCATGAAGAGTTGTACTTTGATAAAAGAAGTCAAGAAATCTAAAATAGCTAACAATAAGGTACCACGTGACTATTGGTTTCTTCAACGTTATGATGTCCTTGAAGTTCAGGGAGTAGAAAAATTATTATTGCCAGTGACAAATGCAAAACCTGATGTATTGTTTACTGTTCAAACGATGCATTGTTCAATATTTTTTACTAAACGCATTTATCCATTGGACATGGTGGTAGAGAATGTTCGATAAAATAAATTAGTCATTGTTATTAATATTAATAAAAAAGATATAAAGATGAATTTAGGTGTTTGTGAGCCTTGTCAACAAAAAATAAAAATGGGATGGAAAGGAGAAGTTGTTAAACACATGGTATTCCCAAATATTTTAAGGATCTCGGTAGTTTGATGATGTAATCGTCCCGCGGATGGGAGCCTATTATAATTAAATTGAATGTTTGTTGATATAACTG
>CABFWB010000427.1:276858-308362 GCA_902151455.1 Timema bartmani | reverse complement strand
TTGCCAATCTAAAAGTTTTGAATTCAAAAGTTTGTCACTTGAGTTGCATATTTAAGTGTACATATTTACCGAAATGGTTGAAGTTGATCTAATCATACGTCAGTAACTCATTGAGGTCTCACTTTAGAAATAGATATATGTGTATTTCATATGTATGTGTGTGAGAGAAAGAAAGTTTTAATGAGTGTGCGATATTCACAGGCATATCGTCCTACCATTCTACCATATCATTTAACTAACGGTAGGCCTACACTGCATTCCCTTTGTAGCTATCCCCATATTATTGTATTCTATAGCAATTTTAGTGACGACAACATAAGGCAGTAGAACAAGGTGAACTTTCTATCAAACAGGTGATAGCAGAGAGCAGTAGAACAAGGTGAACTTTCTATCAAAGAGGTAATAGCAGAGAGCAGTAGAACAAGGTGAACTTTCTATCAAACAGCTAATAGCAGAGAGCAGTAGAACAAGGTGAACTTTCTATCATATAGGTGATAGCAGATAGAAGTAGAACAATATGAACTTTCTATCAAATAGGTAATAGGAGAGGGTAGTGAAACAAGGTAAATTTTTCTTTCAAAACGTTTCTAACAGGGAAAAGTATTTAATTCGGATATTTAAGGTGTAATGGAAGGGATCGTGAGTTAAGGCTATTTTTTGGATTTTTTAAATAGTTTTTTTGTTGTTGACAGCACAAATAAAATAGTTTTTCAGTATTTACGTTTAGTTTAATTTTCCACAAATATTAATTCCAAAATTCCTTGATTATCTGTCATGATTAAGCATAAATTCATTTGATGACAAACTTTTTTTAAAAAAAACCAAGTTTAAGTAAATAATAAAATGTGCTATCTAGTGAGCTTATGTGTGAGTCCAGGATAACATAAATCAAAGTAAACTTTATATCGTATAGGCCACAGGGCGCAGTAAAGTAAGCTTAGATTGCTTGCTACCTTGGTAATCTCAATATAGGCCTATACTGACGACCGGTGGAGAGGCTTCCATTAACCTTGAAATTGTAGGAACCAAATTATAGAGAAAGACAATGGGGGAAAAACACAAAACAAACAAACGATCAAGTGACCAAACCAACCGTGTCATACCCGCACTGTACGTGTGTGTGTGTGTGTGTGTCGTGTGTACTTACAGTGACACGTGAAACCATCACATACAGTGTTGACAGCATCGCTATCAAACTCCTTTATAACATATGTTTTCTGATAGTGACGTGATGTTGGTATCTCTCTTTGGCGCAGTTGTTCTAAATTATTGATTGGTATATATACACTGTCTCCAAATAGAATACGATCTTGGTTCGTAGCCAGGCTGAGAATAAAATAAATGATCATTCGTTTGTGCATTAGTCATTTTTGCCAAATAGGTAAATTGAAATTCCCTTGTCTAGGCGTTGGGTATTTTGAAATAATAATATTTTTTTAAAATAGTTTATTTCACAGGATCTTAAGATGTAAGCTAAGAAATGTTTGGCGTTGTAGTTTGAATTAGTGTTTGACTTAGGAGTCCATAGTTCAATCTTGGCAGAATGCACTTGAAGTAGTTTTACAACACTTATATCTCATCCTATTTGCACACAAACTATGATGCATTTATTATAAAATGCGCCCTCTAGGCCCTATATTAAATATTCTACCTCAGCTTCCAACCCCCCAGCCTAGCGTCACCTAAACACATTGACACTGGAGAAGTTTAACATTGAGTATCTCTCTCTTAAATGATATTTTTAAATTAATATTAAATACGTTTAAAACACAAGCTATTAAATTCTTAAGTCATATGGTATTGGAGGGTTGTTTATTAGAAATGTTTGTGTGGATAGTTCGTCCTTTGTTTAGACTTTCCAATCACCTGGAAAACCGGGAGATCGGTGAAAGCACAGGGAATTTCACAAAAATCTAAAACAATACATTAATATTTTTGTGCATTAAATAAATTTAACTTCAAGATTTAAACGCTAGACGATTGCATGTAAGAAGATAACTGGAAAACAAAGTTAGCTAATTGAAACACATTTTCCCTCCTTTATTTTCTCCTTGAATCGTAGGTTCATATAGCAACTACATATAGTTCCTCATTATGATAAAATCGTTATGTTATGAACATCAATTACATAGCTTCACACTAGTTAATTTAATGAAAAATAAATTTTCATTGTTCTCTACTACTCTCTTAAATGGTAATTTTTTATTTAAAAAAACCCAGTAAAAAACGTGGAATTTCGTGTTAAACATATATTGGCAGCCCTGCTTATTGATTCCCTATGGGGATGTCTTTAATCTAAATAGTATTTAAAATTTACCTTTATCCACAATTCGTGAACCAAGGGTAATTCTTATGAAACAAAACAATTTGGGTCATTTATTGAACTCACAAACTAAGATAAGGAGTTTTGCAACACTTAAAAAAAACGGGTGCACCTATAAACAAAAAATAATAACCAAACTATCAAGAAAATTGCCCAACTTAAAATATGAAGAATTTGTAATTTAGGCAATGAGAATTAAGGTCAACTTAATTTATTCATTTAAAACCATTCTATTCCATAACTATACTTTTAAGTTTATACTTTTTTTTATGAAAGTGGATAAAGAAGGAAAATCCAATAAAATAAATAACAAATGAATGATTAACAATACAATAATAATGTAACTAAGTGTTAAACTCAAATTTACATTTTCTAAATAAATTCTAATTATTATGCTTGCTGTATTCAGTTCTAAGATAACATATTTTAATGCACTAGTTTTAAATACGTCATTTTAAAACCCGTTCACCACTTCTTACTACTCTTCCGGGCTGTTATAATATTCACACTGATAAGACAGGGATAAGGAAGGTATAGAGAAAATGTACCCTGACTCACATGAAGGGAGAGTTAAAAACAATTTAGGGAATATCCCAGCCTTTGTACACATGGCTGATATTCGAGACCCAACCTCTCCATTACAGGCAAGCCAGACAAGAAGAGACTGATGCATTAGTTTTCATGCCCACCTATGTGTATCCAAGGCCTCTAATCCTAAATAACTTTCCAAGAAGAAACATTCTTAGTATGTTGCAAAATAAGTGTTATTTTTTAAAGTCACGTGTTTGTCTAAATTGATATTAAATACATATTTTTAGCTTGTTCAATTTAGGAGCTAGTTTTAAAACTTGACCCACCAAATAAAATTCAATATTGCACTTTGTTTAGCCGATTTTTTATTCTGTTTCGTTTAGTAAGGGGCACCCATGAAAAATAATGAAAAATTGCTGCTTTAAAAAAAATGTTTCGGAAATTAAAACCCAATATTTATATAGAAATGTATTCTGTTTCAGCTATTTTGCTGTTTATTGCACGCATCGGTGAGAATGTGGTAACAGGTGTCAAGTTTGAAGCTAGTCTAGTTTTGTTCTTCGGGGCATGGCTCTACTGAGGGTGGTTTTCCCTGAATGATTTACCACTTTCTCTCGCTACGCATTCTCAGGTACATAATATATAAAAAGTAATGCGCGCGCGTGCGCGCACACACACACACACACACACACATAATGTCCTCGCCACCCTGAGCCAAGATGCCCCAATATCTCCGTTTTTAATAAAGTACCTCTATTATTTGTGTCTCCGATGGAGACATTTGAAATCTAAATGGCTGGCAGCCCTGTCGGCTACCGTTCAGGTGATTCCCCATCTCCGCCTCCAGCGCAGTCACGTAAAACCAGATCGCTCCATCACTGTCAATAAACTCGCGGCGACTCATCCTCTCGTGGTTGTTACAACATCGTCCGGATTCGTTACGAGAGTATACTTATAGCTCCTAGACTGCGCTTGCCTAAGGTTGTCCCTGAGCTAGAACTGAGGTCTAAATTCAAGTGATCAGAAATTAAAGCCAAAAAGCGCTAATATCACAGCATTTAAGCACCCACGCAATACAAATATTGTAGAGAAGTTTGAACCACAAAGATTTAATTTTATAGTTTTAGATAATATGAGGACCAGAGAAAATAATGAATAGCTTAAAAAACTATCATTAAAAAAGCACGTTAATTGAAATACTGTTTGCTAATGAGTATAAAAACATTTACAGTTGTTTGGTAATGCTAAACATATATTTTAAATATTTATTTGCATATATTAGCATTGTACACTTTGGGATGGGGGACTTTATACACGTTGTATTATATTTAAATTGTAGGAATATTATTACAATTAAAATATATTAGATCAGTGGTTTCCAACCTTTCATAAAATTTGACCCAATTTTTTTTTTTGTCTTTGGGACCATCACAACATCTTGATCGCCTACAAACGTTCAAATCCTAGTATTTAACTACTGTATTCACTGCATCCACGGCTATCCGAATTTAATCACAGTTGTTAGGTAACTAG
This sequence comes from Timema bartmani, assembly GCA_902151455.1. NCBI lineage: Eukaryota > Metazoa > Arthropoda > Insecta > Phasmatodea > Timematidae > Timema > Timema bartmani. The sequence goes on along the minus strand of CABFWB010000427.1, from coordinate 303,975 downwards.
AAGTTAGAGGAGGTGCACCCTTCTATTTGCTTGGAGGATAAAATATAACCCATTTAGGAAATATCACCCCCTGTACAATCAGCCAAAATTTGAATCCCGACCTCCCAAAAACCAAACCTAGCGAGCGTGACATTGAGCTAGCGTGTGGGTCGTGCAAATGTGAAGATGTTGTTAAAGAGAAACATCCGACCCAGCAGATATTCAGGATGCATCAGCGGCATTCGCCCAAATACTAGGCTGCTGCAGTCAGCTAAGTCAGAGTTGTGTAACCAAAGGGAACACAAGCAGTTTTTATAATTTTAACCACTTACGTTTCTAATAATTTGGATTTAGCAATTTTCGATAGTCATTCTAATAAATTAAATAAAGCTATAGCTTCAACAAGCCCTGTGACCACCCGAAACACATCATAACTTCAGATAGGGTCGCGACCCCTCGGTTAGAAACAACTGTATTAGAGTTGGAGGACAGTAAGGCACCAGTATTAAGGTGGCATGAAAGGGAATGATAAAAAAACACAGTGTTTTTATGAAAAAACTTTTTTGGGGGGCAAAAATTTATTGCTCCAGTATAAACATATAGTTTAATTTTTTATTCGCGTGATGACCTCAACATTTTTTAAAATATAATATGTCAAAGATGTCCTGGAATTTAATGACAACCTTTTATATTCATTTACCCACCTCGGTGGCGTAGTTAGCTAACGCGCTAGTCGTGTTGAACTCGACCGCCGAGGACGGGGAGATCAAGGTTTGAATCTCGGTCGGGTTAACTGGGGGTGGTTTTTCCTAAATGGTTTTCCACTCCCCCTCCAAGCAAATGCGGGTTCACTTTCTCTAAATTCAACCTTCCCAATTCCTTAATCCATTAGCGTAATTAGTACTTAAGCGTATAACCCGAACGGGTAGTAAGACGCGGTGCTAAATATTATTATATTATTTTATATTCATTTAAAAAGTTTCACATCTATTGCTGCTATGCTCATTATGGATATTCAGGAACTGTTAATAATAACATCATGTGAAGAAAATTAAACTTTATGTTTGTACTGGAGCAATTTATTTTATCCGAAAAAAGTTTTGCCATAAAAACTGCAAAACACTAAAATTTTCTAGCATCCCTTTCCATCCCACCTTAACAACTAGCTTAAGATATCTTAGGGAATTCGTGTTTGACTACTATAGGGCGACATTTTGAATAATTTGTATACTAAGACCAGTAAACGATATAAGGACATTTAAAAATTAAGAGGAATATGATTTTTTTTAACCAGGTACACAACTGAAAATATTACCACTGTTGTATAAAGCCTAAATGATTGAGTAAAATTGAATCCGCCCACTTTAACCCCCCTCCCGGCCCATTAAGCACACACACACACACACACAAAATGTAGGCTACCGAGCTCGATTTAATTAAAAAAAAATATTTATTGCCTAATCAAGCAAATTTAAATGCTTTAAAACCCAATCATGAGCAACCAATTACTATAGTTGATATGTGTTTTACTAATAAATAAATTCATTTTTTGGTCATCTTGATTATTAAATGCTTTAAAAGTCAATCATGATCAACCAATTAATATAGTTGATTTATGTATTTTACTAATAAATCAACTACTTTTTTGGTCATTTTAATTATTTTCTCTACTCACCATATTACCTAAAACCATAAAATGAAAACATAGTAGCCCAAACTCCTTTACAATGTTTGAATTGCGCGCGTACTAATATGCTAAGATATCACATTTTGGCTTCAATGCCTGATCACTGGAACTAAAACTTTTACATACTGGGGTGAGGAGTGTCATAGGGGTGGCCAGAGCCGACAAACATTTCTGGCGTTATTATAATTTGAGGTTCAAATAGCCAAATATATTATTTATGCTTTCAGTGAGGATTACACCATCTAGATATTTTATTCTGAAGATTCTTGGATAGCTCAGTGGTTAGAGCATTGGCGTACTAAGCCAAGGATCCCGGCTTCGATTCCCGTGTACAGGTGTCAATTTTCAATTTTCAAAATAATTTGAGGTATTGTGCATTCACACACCCATAAATCCTAAACCACACATGCCCTGTGCTAGGATTGTATTATTTGTCAAGAAGGTTGGATATTTTTTTTATTTCCACCACGTCTCTCTACCCATCAGGGCTACACGCATTTAATCACATCAAGAGGATAAGGAGGAGGTAGATATGATTTAGAAGAAATGTATTGCATTTGCGAGGAAGGATAGTGGGATAAAATTTAATAAAGACCCACCCTGCTGTACATTCAGCCGGGATTTGAACCCAACCTTCCCGTTAATAGCACACCAAGCTAGTTGATATTGATGTACATTCTAAGTCCCCACCATTACTGGTTGTTAGTTGTAAATCTGATGCGTATTCTAGAAATAATACATCATTTGCTACGAGTCTTTTCTCCTCGACGGGTGGTGTTTAAACCTCGTTACTTCCAAAATGGACTGCATTTGTGTCCATCCTCCCATGGCTGAGAGGGTGGAGGGGAGGTAGGTTGGAGGTCAAGGTGACCGCGGTTTGATTACTGACGGTGCCTAAAAAGTATATTTTTTTTAATGCATTCATCCTTATGCTATCATTGTATACAATTCTTAATGCCACGTAACTACAGGTGACGTTTTATTAATTAATTGATTTAGTAGAACCCCGCGTCAGTGGCTGAATGGTCTAAGGCATCACTCTATTGTTAGACTGGTCTTCTGATTACGGAGATATCGGGGTTCAAATCCCAGTTAAATCTACTAAAGGTTGTTTTCCCTAAATTATTTCCCACTCTCTTTCCACGCAAATGCGGGTAACTTACACCTAAAATGCTTCCTTCCTTATCCCTAATTTAATAAAATAATTATCGTAAATGCGTAAAACTTGAACTGGTAGTAAGACGAGGTGATAACAAAGATCAAGTAAATAAATGTGTACTAAAATAATAATGTCTACTTTTGTGAGGAAACCAGCAAAGTAACATGTAAACATAAGACGTAAACTCACACGATCATTGTTTACATTCTCGTTTCGTATATAGTTAATGTAACCAACCAAAACTAACATTTATTTATTAAATTGGTCTGTCTTTAAGTCCGACTCTTTGGCTTAGTTAGTAGCAGGTCTACCCACCAATTTTGGGCTCCCAGGTTCGATTCCTGGCATGGTTGAAAAATGTATCATTGGTAAAATATGTGTTACCCATTTAAAAGTTATGAATTAACGAACGTGCACTTGATGTTGTGTCTGTTCTAGAATTAATTAACTACATGAGACTTGTTCTGATATAAACAGTCAGTTCAGTAAACGTAAATTAACTACTTTAAATAGTATTTTTAAACAAAATATATCTTTAAATTTGTTTAATGCAATATACAGTGTCATACTATGTGGCATATTATTTGTCTTATGAATATTTCTATTAAAAAATAAATTTAATCAAAACAACTTTCATCAAAATTAAAAAAAATTATATTTAATTTTATTTTTGTTTGAAATATATATAAATCTTTGTTCAATATTTCTAATGTAATATTTTTAATATTTATCAGCTTTGGTGGTTGTAGTGCTAAACCAAACCTAGTGAGATTTATTGTTGACTACTCTTAACTACTAAGCCATGGCCTCAGTAGACATTAAGGTGGGAGTGTAGGGAACACGAGGAAAGGTCAGTGTTTTTGTAGTTTTTATAGCAAACATATTTTTGGCCAAAATAAATACAAATTACAGGAGTAGAAATAAGGAATTTAATTTTCTTCACGTGGTGACATTAACAGTTCTTAAATATCTGTAAATGGTATCCTGGAATTTATTGACAACTTTTTCTCTTCACTTAAAAAGTTTGTCATCTAATGTCACTATGCTCATGACCGATATTCAACAACTGTTGATATCACTACTGGAGCAATATTCTACTTATTTTGGCTAAAAAAAAGTTTTGCTATAAAAACTGTAAAAACACTGCCATTTTCTCGCGTTCCCTACACTCCCACCTTAAGAGCTACTCTCACGGCTGGAATATTATATACAAGAGTACACTTGAGCCATAAATCATACAAAATGTGGTTTTCTACATTCTTCACTTGACAGAAGTGAAATTGAGATAGTTAAAATATTTTGTTTTACAATTAAAATATATTTTCCCCCATTCAATTGTAAATTTTTAAATTGGTAACATTTTTTCACTGGCTTGATATCACAGTTTTCTAATAAATACACCGGCTCTGGGTGTCATAAGATATAAATGTCAAGCTCATCTGATCTGGCTTGCCGGTTACCAGAAGATGGGGGTTCAAATCCTACTCTTTATTCACGTGGATGTCGGTACACTTCCTCTACACTCAACCTTCTTCATCCTTAATCAATTATTGTTAATAAAAACTTAAATTCTTGGGAGGGTAAAAAGATGTGAAGCAAAAATTTTAAATGGAGACTAAAGGCTATCGCATTACAATGCCATTCCTGTTCGAGTTGTATCACCTTATTAAGTTATACGTCATCCATGGGGGGGGAGGTGGGGGGGGGCTCTTAAAGTAATTAATAACAACATTAATGACTCACCCCTCTTGAACAAATCCACGAATTCCTCTCTGATTCTCTGTAATAACGTCTGGTATTGTGGAAACGAGTCGTTATTTCCTGATGAAACCCTCAAGAGCCAAGATAAATGATTGCAGACACATTCCTAGGGATTCCTCTTGATGTTTGCACTTTCATGTATCCCCTCCCTCTATCCTTATCAGTCCTTACACCTTGTGCAACTGATAACAACTGAACAACCAGGTAAGATGAAATCATAGACATAACTAATATAATAATAGAAGCGCCATCTGAGATAAAATAACGTTTCTAGTTGCATTCTTTTAAACAGTACGTTTAACCACCATCGTACCAAAGAAGGGAGTTTTGGTGGTTCAACTCCCATCCTAATAACCATAAAAAATATTATAGATAATTTGGTTTTGTATTCCTCATCAATGCCTAAGCTAGAAATTTATTAGAGTATTATCAAATTCATCAAATAGACGCTTCGGTGGCTACATGGTCTAAGTCATCACTCTTGATATAAACTAGACTGCCGATGACAGAGATATCTGGGTTTTGAATCCCGGTCGGGTTAATTGAGGGTCATTTTATTTAAATAGTTTTCCCCTCCACCGCCACGCAAATTTGGGTACACTTCATCTAAATTCCTCCTCCCGTATCCATCTTAAATGTGTATAGCCTGAACAGGTATTAAGATGTGGCGATAAAAAATATCAGCAAATCCAAGACTATTGGGTTGGTAAAATTATAATTGAGAATAAAATAGTAGAACATGTCCCATTATTTTTTATATATATCACAGGTGGATAAAAAATATGTTCAGTATAAAACTACAACACCTTTTAAAAGAAAAAATCCAGGCTTATTAGATAACGTTCTGAAACAAAATAAAGTGCAAAGAATAACCATGTTGAAAGTCTACAACACTTAGANGGACCCGATGTTCATGTGCTCGAACTCAGTCGGGGATTGACGGATTTTTCTTGAACGATAAATATCCGTAGCAAGACTTCCTTCGGAGGGGAAGGAAAGCCTTTAGGTCCCATGTCAATTGTGGCATTTAAAAGAACCCTGGAAGGTAGGTAAGTGAAAATACCTTTCCCGGAAAAATTGGTAGGTCCTTTCACTCCCTCTCGTAGAAATCATCGTGTGCTGATAAAATCGGTCGGTTCAGAAAGTGTACGTTTAACACCTCAAATAAACAATAAATATATTCAATACTAAGACAAATTTCAAAATTCAAAAACCAAGTAGCCATAGCACGTCTCAAAAATGAATGGCCAGAGTTTTTTTTTTTTTTCTAAAATACCAACTTAGAGAAAAATACTTGGTAGACCACTAAAACGACTTTTAGACTTTATTCATCTAGAGGCTGAAACAGACCACTAATCTCTTTATTCGTGAAGGATGTTGATGATAGACTTCACAAAGCCTGCAACCCCAATTATATTTAAAATATATATCTAAACTTCTTAAGAGGAAATTAGTGTTTTAAAAAAAACGCATCGGTAGTAGCAGGATCCAACGTGTCACTCTCGTGCTAGACTGGATTGCCGATAGCGGGGATTTTGGAGTTCAAATCACAATTAGTTGTACTAAGGGTTGCTTTTCCTAAATATCTTCTGACGGCCACTCCACGCAAATGTGGGTACATTGCCTCTAAAACTACTCTCTCCTCACACCTATTTTTTTTCGTCACTAGGGTAAGCGTATAGCCCAAACGAGTACTAAAACGAGGTGAACAATTTGTTTAAAAAACCTTTCCATTTCCTATTGAGGAACTTTACCACGAGCCACCGCAAGTATAAACCCCTATTAACCCCACCCCACAACCACCATATGTCCTAGGTATGACACTGGTTTCCACAACGTATTTTATCACTGTGGTTTCCCATACCCTCCCCAAGCTAAAGCGGACGTATATACCCTGATTAGGGCTGTATCGAGCTGCGTCCAAAGTCACATCCCTTAAAATAATTGCGTCCTGAAGAAGGGATAGATACAATTCTACTACCACCTGAGTTACGTCCGAAGGAGTGGAGCAGACACAATTTACTACCACCTGAGTTGCGTCCGAAGGAGTGGAACATATTACAATTTACTGCCACCTGAGTTGCGTCCGAAGGAGTGGAACATATACAATTTACTGCCACCTGAGTTGCGTCCGAAGGAGGGGAACATATACAATTTACTGCCACCTGAGTTGCGTCCGAAGGAGTGGAACAGATACAATTTACTGCCACCTGAGTTGCGTCCGAAGGAGTGGAACAGATAAAATTTACTGCCACCTGAGTTACGTCCGAAAGAGTTGAGTTTAATAAATAAAATAATATTGGAAGGATGAATAAACGTATGTTCAGAATGATACATTAAAGTATAATTGAGTAAATTCTACGGTCTAATGTTACATAAAACAACATAACCTAATCAACTAACCTAACTTAACCTAACCTCAGCTAGCCTAGTGATCAAACAGCAGATAGATTTCAAATAGATAGTGAGTGTTTGTCGTATTATTACTGTTAACAAATGATTGATTCTATGTCTCTAATAATAAAGTTAGGTAGGTGAGCTGCGGCTGGACGCAGCTTGGTACCCATCCCTTGGGTAGGTCTGGTGGTTGGAGGACGCAACTCAGTACCCATCCCTTGGGTAGGTCTGGTGGTTGGAGGAGGACGCAACTCAGTACCCATCCCTTGGGTAGGTCTGGTGGTTGGAGGACGCAACTCAGTACCCCTCCCTCGGGTCGGTCTGGTGGTTATAAGACGCAACTCAGTACCTACCTTACACCTCTAATGATCCCAAAACAATTTTCAAGACACAATTTGATTTTTCCGCTTGATTCCGGCAGGAAGAAGAGTTTTAGAAAATACAAACATAGATTTGGTGTCAATATTGATAGAATTATACTTGATTATTAATGTTATTTTATAGGTACGGATAATATATATCAAAAGATAAAATATGTAAATCATATTACTTGAGATATGAATATATTAAAGTAGTTTTTATAACGTCATTTACTGTTATTCCCACCAGAATACTTCTACAGTAAAACCTCATTTATCAGGCTCTCATTGAATCTGGATTTCCGATTTATCAGGACTGAAATTTCGCATTGATTAATCTATTTTGTAACAAATTTGTATGGGCACAATAAAAACTTACTCGTTATTCTAAGTTAATAGTGGTTGTATCATGTTTCAAGTGTTTTATAATTTGTTATTGTGGAAAATAAATGTTTAGTTGAAGTAATTGTTTAATGCATTTACCTATAATTTCTGGATCATCCGGTTTTTTAAAAAATCCGGATGTCCCCCGGTCCCAGCTATGCCGGATAAACGAGCTCCCATAGCATATTTGTACTATGATTTTGTTACGTAGCACGCTTTGGAAGTGCTTATTTCGTAACAAAACTACACTACATACCGGTAGTCGTATTTTGGTAGTATAAAGAGCCTTTCAGGACGGGATTGCTACCAAAATCAGGCTTTACTCTTAAATAGATTACCCTCCTCATCACAGGCCTTTAGACTAAGCCGCTAATAACACAAAGTAAAATATAAAAGGCGAAAATCTAAATAAAACGCAGCAATTGTAATCAATGTAGTTTTTTTATCAGTGCTTTCTGAGTGTCACGCAGTTTTCTTAGCACAATAAAGTTGTGTTAAAACCAGGAAATTAATTTTTTTGATAGTAAAACATGTATTTATGACGTAATACATAATCAGGTAAGACTACCTATCAGAGTATAAAAATATAGTAGTTAAAGATAAGAATCTCGGGAATGTTGTATATTTTCCTGTTTGTAAATTTTTAAAAGGTAGCGTATTGCTTTTTATTTTTTGTGAAGTGTCCCCTACTACACATCCGGTAGGCACAATTTAATCAAATCACACCAATGGAGTAAGGATGAGCAAGGTATAATTTCAAAGGAATACACCCGCATTTGAGTAAAGGGAGAGTGAGGAAACTTTCAGTAAAAATTCTCTCCCAGTACACCCAACCAGCCACAACAGATGAGATTAACCTTACGTTTAGTCAACGTACCAATGGTGTGGGTACTCATATAATTACGTACGTATGAATGGATACATATCAACATCTTAGTCTAATCACACTAATTGACCTCGGCTGTCTTGGGGCCAAGCGTTTGCCTCAGGATCTGATATTAGTGGGTTCAAATCCAGCAGGGGTTGATGGATATTTCTTGAGCGATACAAATCCGTAACATAACTTTCTTTGGAGGTGAAGTAAATCCATTGGTTCCATGCCGATAGTGTCATGTAAAAGAACCCTGGAAGGTTTGTGAAAATACCTTTCCGTCAAAATTGGTAGGCTCCTTCACCCTTGCTCATATAAATTATCGTGCTATGATATAAACAGTCGATTCATAAAGTGCATGCTAAATACTTTAAATAAATAAAAATAAATAGTGAAACCTCACGTCTGTCTACTAATCTTAAATTTGGTGGTTCAGTTTCAAACAGGGCTGAAAATGATAAAATGGCAAGTTTGAACGTATTTATTATTTCACTTTGTGATAAATTAATGGTTTTAACTTTCACTGCTGTGCTGTGTTTAACATATAATTTAATTAGAAATAAAATAATTAATAAAAACAAAAAAATATCTTACTACTGAAAAAACGTGATAAACTAAAAATAGAAAAAATCAGTTTGAGAAATATTCTTTTAGCTAACAACTATAAAGTACTCATGTGGTTATTTACCAGCTATAGGAAGGTATACGTGGAAATGCGTGTTAATAGTTACAGGACATCGACGTTTAATGCCGTGATCGGGCGCCCTTACCTCTTTTTTCTCTATGTATGTAGAGTATGTTAGTCAAGGAATTACACTTTCCATGTATACCTACCGCTAATAAATAACAAAATGAGTAGTATCTCATAGTTGTAAGCTAAAATAAACACCTCAAACTGTATTTTATGTTTTTAGTTTATTACGTCTATTTTATAGTAGGTTTTATGTGTTGTAACTAATTATTTTAATTTATTCTTTTTCTTGAAACTTTTGTGAAGCTGTTAGATAGCCTACCATTCCAGACTCATCGTTTTCGAAAAATTAGCACTTCAACCAATAAATTGTGCTCTCGTGCCCTCCCTATGGGTTACATGTGAGAACAACCTATTTAAAACACTCCATTGATCATAACGAATAATTTGATTACACGTTTATCAAAATTGGTTTATTAGTTTAGGCAAAAGTTGGTAACAAACTTTACACCCATTCCTATTATCCTCTTCCTTTATTAGTCGGGTAAAAATCTCTTATATCCCACACAATGACACTAACGTTTCTCTGTGATAACACCGACTTTAGTTGTATAAACTTGACTTACCCGAGGGACGTGAAGTCAATCCCGACTCACTGCTTATATTTGGAGTATTTTGTCACCCCAACGGGATTTACCCATATAACTCCAGCCGAATACTAATGTACTGATTAAATCTCACCCTATTCATTCTTTTAACTTAGCTTGTATGGTTAAACAATTTTACAATATTGGAGTTTATTTAATACTAAATCTCTAAGAACCATAATACATTATCACTCAACCTATGAACTAAATTAACTTAAAACAGCAACGATAAATTCTAAATCCTATTTGAAGAAAGTAATATCCATTGATCCCTCCCCAACCCACTCCTTTTTTTGAAGTTTTAGATTTATCTAGAGAACGTTGATTCAAAAGTAGATATACTATTCACAAAAACATTTATTAAAATATTCTATTAAATAGGCAACTCCATCGGTGGTTGAGATGTCTAACGCATTAGACTGGATGCCGATGACGGGAATATTGAAGTTTGAATCTCATTTGGACGTACAGAGGGTGTGTTTTTACCTAAATGATTTCTACCTTCTCCATCCATACAAATTATGGTATATTTTCTCTAAATTCTACTTTACACAAGTTTACCAGATACATAGATGTGACTAACTGTAATGGAAGTAGAACATTTTCCCCTCCCTCCCTCAACGCAAATGCTGGTGAATTTCCACTAAATTCTAACATTAAAGATCTTGCCCCATTTTAGTTATTTATATGTGTGTATGTGTGAATAGATGTATGTCCTATAAAACCTGTAGGATGAAAAAAGCACTTAATGTTTCCCCTTCGTCCCTAGAAATGATGGTACATTTTCTCAAAATCATATCATCCTCGTTCTTGCTCCAGTTTGTTTAAATATACGGATAGCCGGATGGGCAGTAGAACCCAAAAAATGTTTTCCTCTTTCTCTCTCTCTTTTAACGTAAATGTGGGTACATTTCCTTTATATTTTACCTGCTCCACTATTATTGATATGCGGATAGCCTAGATAGGTAGTAAGATGATATGCAAACGATAACACAAAACTTTCTTGTGTATATTAAGTTATTCACATGTCACTTTGAAAGGCTGTGTCGACATTGACAAATGTTTTACCAAAATTGGTTTTAAAGTATTTAATTTGTTATTTATTTATTTAGCACCGCGTATTACTACACGTTCGGTTTATACGCTTAAGTACTAATTACGCTAATGGATTTAGGAATCGGAAAGGTTGAATTTAGAGATCGTGAACCCGCATTTGCGTGGAGGTAAAGTGGAAAACCATTTAGGAAAAACCACTCCAGTTCACCCGACCAAGATTCGAAACTCAATCTCCCCGTCCTTGGCAGTATAGCTCAACACAATACTAGCGCGTTAGCTAACTACGCCACCGAGGTGGGTATTTTATATTTTAAATGATATAAAACGTTCTTCCTTAAACGATTCTGGGTGACCTGGTGGTCTAGAGTTAAGGTGTCAGACTTCTGCGTTGAGGGTCCGGGGTTCAATCCTCGGTCCCGGCACAGATTTATCTGATTGCCAAACTCTTCCTTCACCTCTGACAAGATGTGTATTAATCACAACTTGTGAATGTGTGGAATGCCAGGCCTCCACCGTGGTTCGGATTCCACGTTAAACTGTAGGTCCTCCATTTCATTTCACAATCACCCTACCATTACACATTAGTGTAAGTGCGTATAATCCGAACAGGTAGTAAGACGCGGTGATGATAATGATGATAATAATAATAATAATAATAATAATAAAACGATGCTATTATATAAAACGTGTAGGACCTCCGGTGAGGATTTAAATCTATCTACATCTGGAATGAAGCCATACCCTGAAGGTTTAGGAATTACGTTAGCACCAACCTGTTCAATATGAATGAAGTAGTGGGCTACTCCCAACTTTTCCAATAGGCAGTGCTCATGAATGGGGCAGGGACCCTGTCAGTGTTTTCTTTCATAATTGTATGGATTTTTAAATGTGATCAGCGCTCTTTCAAGTAGAAAATGTTAGGAGGGGCATTTAAGTTGTAGACCAATAAATCAGTAAACTTGGAGAAAGAGAGAGAGAGAGAAAGAGAAAGGTACAAAAAAAAAGTGGGCCTAGATGAATAAGATGTTTTAACATAAGTGGGTTTGCATACTCTACAATTAGAGGTCCCTTCAGGGCACCCACCTGTGCCAGGACAAGGTACAGCGTGGTGGGAGACATGTCTGAACAAGGCTGTGTGCTTATAGCAACTGATTATATCTTCCTGGGACAAGGTACAGCGTGGTAAGAGACATGTCTGAACAAGGCTGTGTGCTTATAGCAACTGACTATATCTTCCTGGGACAAGGTACAGCGTGGTAAGAGACATGTCTGAACAAGGCTGTGTGCTTATAGCAACTGACTATATCTTCCTGGGACAAGGTACAGCGTGGTAAGAGACATGTCTGAACAAGGCTGTGTGCTTATAGCAACTGATTATATCTTCCTGGGACAAGGTACAGCGTGGTAAGAGACATGTCTGAACAAGGCTGTGTGCTTATAGCAACTGACTATACATATCCGCCACTAAGTACAACGCGATGTGTAACACGATTGAACAGGACTGTGTGCTCTCACTACATACGAAAATGTTTTTATAATAACATGTGTTATGCTATGATAAAACTCTTGTGGCTAATTTGGATTAACATTTAATACTATAAAATATGTCTTTCCTTTTTATGTGCCATTGTATACATCGTACTGCTTGTCTATTCTATACCTTTATTAAATAAATGGAGTAATGAATATAGGTCCAAACTTTAAAGTAAGTGGACTTACTTAAGTGGGTCTTTATAAAGAAGAAAAAGTGAAACAAAGAATTATATCTCAACATATGAATTGCATCGGTGGTCGCATCCCGAATCCTGTCTGAAACTCGTGTTGGACTGGATCGTCAGTGATGGGTAGATTGGGGTTCAAAGCCCGGTCTGATGTATGGAGAGGTGTTTCTCCTAAAGGTTTCCTCAATCTCTCTCCATGAAAATACGGTTACAGTTTCTTTAAAATTATACATTCTCATTTCTACTCAATTAGGGTATGCGTATAACAAAGGATGGCTGTGGTACTACACAGACGAGTACTAAGACGAGGTGATTTTTTTTTAATGCGTGCATTTTACTATCAAGAAATTCTTGACGTTTAAATTTACCGTCATTTCTTCTCCATGCGCGGTAACAGCTTATAAGGTGTTCTTTTTAGGTGGGACGGGGAGAGGGGAACCAGGTTTAAATGATAACTTTCTAAAAAAATACATCTTAAAGTATAAGTATACGATTTACGAACAAGCTTAAACCATATCAGTACGTCAAATACTATAAACCGAGCCTTTACGCCAGGATAATTACTAATTGTAAACCAGGACCCCAAGTACGGATGGTAAACATTCTCGTCACCACCAATCGAAATCTAAACAGGTCCCTCTAGAATTGGAGGAAAAATCTTACTCAATGAGCCACGAGTTTATTCAAAAGCCTTTGTATTCTAAAACGCGCCAATAAAAATGATCACCACAGCTAACTACATGTACTTTTATGATATTTGGATGAACTTCAATAATAATAGCAACTGTGGTTTATTTACTTGTACGTCTCCTAAGGGGAGAGGGATGAAGAGGGTAAATAAATAAAAATAATATTATCTGATTTTACCTGACTAAAAGAGTGATGGTAGACTGATATAATTGTATCACTACTTGAGGTATTTCTTGTTTGTTTAAAACAGCGATTTATTTCCATCGTTGCGCATGCGTAATAAACGTCAAACTCATATAGTCTGGTTTACCGGTGAAGGGAAGGTTAGGCCTCGATTCATAGAGGGAGTTTTTTTTTATTAATTAACTTCCCCTCCATGTAAATGAGTGGTAATTTCCTTAATCAAACTTACCCCCTTACTTATGTATATGGCATTAGGAGCTTGAAAGTTCACTGCCACACTTACCAAAGTAAGACACCCGTCCCTATCTAGAGCTAGTTCTATCCAGTCCACCTCATTACACCTTATATCTTTCAGGTCTATTCTAATGTCATCCTCCCATCTACGTCTAGGTCTTTCCAATGATCTTTTAACTTTGGATTTGCCAGTCAATACTCTGGACATGGTTCTAGATACTTCCATTAGTGCTGCATGTTTTCCCTACCGTAATTTGCAAAATTTAGTTACCCTAACAATGTATTGTGTTGAGTACAGCATATGCAACTAATTTTATGTAGCCACCTTCCCTCCCTAGTATTTTTCATCCCTTTTTGGGCCAAATATCTTCCTAGGCACATTGTTTTCAAACACCCTAAATTTATTTTTGTCATGTAAGGTAAGAGACCACGTTTAACAGCCGTTGAGAACCACCAGTAAAATAATAGTTTTGTATTATTATTAGCACCGCGCCTTACTACCCGTTCGGGTTATATGCACTTACTAATGTGCAATGGTAGGGTGATTGTGAGATGAAAGGGAGGACCTACATGTTTAACGTGGGATCCGAACCACGGTGGAGGCCTGGCATTCCTCACATTCACAAGTTGTGATTAATACACGTCTTGTCTTAGCTGAAGGAAGGGTTTGGCAATCAAATAAACCTGTGCCGGGACCGAGGATTTAACCCCGGACCCCCAGCACAGAAGTATGACACCTTACCCCTATACCACCAGGTCACCAATTGATTTGTATATTCTGAGTTTTACATTCCTTGAAACTAGGTGAGCTGTCAACAACTTACTGACCGAGTAATAGACTATTATTTTTCTCTTTTCCAATCTAATGCCGTTATTGTTTGTTAAAATTGTACCAAAATATTTAACTCACTAACCATATCAAAATATGTGTTGTTTTAAATAATATCTAATATATCGTCTTCAATCTGTCTGTGATAATATATGTAGTAATATACATAGTATTTTAATCGTTTACGTCTAAACCTATCCTCTAATAAAAGTCCACATTTCTTGTAACAGCTTTCTTATTTATCACCCAACAGAGATAGCTTAACCTCAATAGCGTAAATACAATTTCCGAGTTGGGTAGTAAGGCACAATGTAAAAATCACAGCCAATTTGTCTGACAACTTTATCTATGAGAAAAAAGGAGATGGTAGTTTATACAAAGTACACCCGTATTAGCGTGGTATAAGGTTTAAAATTATATAGAAGCATTTTGTTACTTTTCACCTCTATTTTGGAGTGAACCAAATTTTGAATTAACACCACTTTTTAAATAACGTGTGATATCTGGACGTCAGCAAAGTATCTCAGCACTCCGGTAGGAAGGACCCTTAACCTTGCATCCAATCTGTCCTGTCTCACATCACTTGAGACAAACTGACCAGTATGTGAATATATATGAAAACTACTTAACTTAAAGACTTGCCTTCTCATTAATTTGCGTTTTTTCCCAAACTATAATTATACTTTTGAATAAGGTTATATTTTTTACTGGTATTGTTAGTTATAAGAAGATACTTTATTTCTGGCCTCAGGAAGAATTGCTACGGAACCACAAAAACAAATTTCTTGAAAATTACAGGTATTTTCTTTTTTGAAGCTTTCAATTTCTAGATTCTTTAAGATGTCTACTTAAAAAAAACAAGATAGCTATGCTAAAGAATAGTATTTTGTTAGGATAGAATTCTTGAAATGTTTCCAGGTAAAAATACAAATATCTTTTGCAAATAATTCACTGCTTAATTCGTGGTTCTAAACCAATATAATAATAGATCAGGATGAAACAGTAAATAAACTAACCTTTAAATTAGGTGGCCCATTTGAATACTTGTCAAATTAACTGTTGTTTTTGTTTATTTAAATAATCTTAAACAATTATTGTTAGTTATGTTTAAACGCTGTGCTGTTGCACACATGGATTAATAGGGCTCAGTCTAATCTGGTCTAGTTTTACAACCACTCAATCTACTTCTATTTCTATTCATGTAAATGTCAGAACACTTTCTATAAATTCTATCTTCCTAATCCATATCCAATTAGTGTGGATAAGCGAAACATTCAGATGGATAGTAAGATGTGAACCACAAGAAAATATTTAAACTTTGTGAAAAGTGACAACCTGGACACTGGAATCAAGCCCCATATCCAGGCTGTCATTTTTCACTTGATTGGATTATATTCAGCTATCAAGACTTATTCTGTAAACTATCATCACGTATCAGATTATGATACACATGAATTAGAAACAAGTTTTTTTTTAACAAGTTACTTTGTAAGTCGTTTGCGGATGTAATTTGTGTTTCTACAAACTATACTCAATAAGAAAAATTAAGGCATGATTATATAATTTCATATAAGGACATTCTCAGTTAGTACATGTTCCACGACATACTACCTATCCGGTATATCCGACTATCTACACTAATTATTATTAGCACCGCGTCTTACTACCCGTTCGGGTTGTACGCACTTACGCTAATGTGTAATGTTAGGGTGATTGTGAGATGAAATGGAGGACCTACAGTTTAACGTGGAATCCGAACCACGCTGGAGGCCTGGCATTCCTCACATTCACAAGTTGTGATTAATACACGTCTTGTCAGAGGTGAAGGTGGGGTTTGACGATCAGATAAACCTGTGCCGGGACCGAGGATTGAACCCCGGAACCCCAGCACAGAAGTCTGACACCTTACCCCCTAGACCACCAGGTCACCTATCTACACTAATGAGATAGGAGGTAGAAAGGTAGAATTTAGAGGAAGTTATTACCAAGTCATACTACCTGTTCACGTTATACGCATTTATGATAATTAATTTAAGGGGGTGAAGATGAGGAGGGAAGCATTTTAGAAGTAATCAACCCGCATTTTCATGCAAGAAGAGTGGAAAACCATTTTTTAAATCTCCTCGGTTGACCCTTACGGGATTTTAACCCCGGTCTCCCTGGTCTCCAGCGGGCCAGTCTAACACGAGAGTGATTCCTTAGAACGTTCGGCCACTGAAGCGGGTCTTAGTAGAACTGTAGCCACAAATAATCGAAGAGAGAGTAGAAAAACATTTAGTAAAAAAAATACCTCATTACACTCGACTGGGATTTGAAACCAAGCTTCCACATCATCCGATAAACCAGACAGGAATAAAGTGATGTAATTTCCCACGTTCCCTCCCGGTGCGGGTGACACGTTCTGTGACACGTACATTTCAACAACGTACCTCACCTCAGCTTCCTTTAGTTTCGAACGCTTCACACAATATAGCAACTAATGCAATGTCAGACACGTGGTCTGTTAGCACGCTGCCTCCAAGACTCATTGTGGGAGTCTTTGCTCCAAATGGAGCCAAAGAAGGTTACAGTCATTGAAGGAAAAAGCCACTCCTTTTAAAGCCAGATCTGCCCACACCAATGCATACATTAACATTATGAAAATAATATTTAAAATACTCACAATACTAACTCTAGTAATTGGGTATAATTCACTTAGGCCCACAGTTTTCAATAAACGTTATTTTCGTTTCCCTTCATACGTCTATCTTCTTATCATATTTAGAAAGGTAGGGCGTGTAGTGTTTTTAGAGACGTCAATCTATATTCTCATGATCCCACTACACTGTCAAAACGAGGGGGAATTTTTTGACTTCTAGCTTTATTCTAAAAGCTGAGATAAATAGTGTATTATGTCCAAAAGAAACATAATACTTACTACAATACATTCACTTTAGCACAATATTGGCTAAAGAATCTTTCAAGTCAAAACATTATATTGTATATTACTTATTTTAATAGGCATGTATAACTTGAATTTGTTGAGTCAACTGATTGTATCTTCTCACGACTTAAAAACTAACTTAGGTCAAGGGAAACCCCCAAACCTTGTTTTACATCCATTTGTATTCCACTTGAAATAATTTTGTAGCTATGATCAATGAGCTATATCGATTATTGTTGTAAAAGGAAATCCCCAACATAAATTACATTATTCGGCCATGTTGGAAATCAAACCAGGGACCCCTAGTAAAGTATATCAAACTATTGCGAATCATATTGCATATGACCCTCATCAGTGAACAGGAGGACTAAGCGTCTGTCTCTCATAATATGTTTTGCCAATGAAGTCAAGGTTCAAGTTCCGGTTTGGTGAACTTAGGCTATTTTTTTTCATAAATAATTTCCACGTTCTCACCACGCAAATGCTGGTATATTTCATCTCTATTATATATTTCTCGTTCCTACTAAACTAGTGTAAAAATTTATATTTCCTGGACCCGTGTTGAGACACAAATAAACAACACCTAATCCTATAAATAGAGATAGGGTAAAATAGCATTAATTTTCAGTTTTTTTAGCAATAATTATTGGAAATTTAGCGTTTTGTGGCATAATTTAGCATTTTGTAGCAAAATAGGTAAAAATGTCTTTCGTCAATGTTTTTAGGGCCTATACAAAGGATTTATGATAAAAGCAACGACTAACGGAATGTGGCGATTAGCCGGATGGGCTGTGGAAGGCACAGGATGCAAGTAAAACCCGAGCTGAAGCACACAGACGAGTGAAACTCAATGATTTTTTAATCACTTATTTCCGCTGAAAAACATAGTTTTATAGAAATTCTCAGCATTTTATTTAAATGCAGAGCATTTTCAGGGTATTCGCGTCTATTTCGCTAAATAAAATAATTTAGCTAAAATACTCTCAAAATCACGTTTTTCGCGTTAATTCGCGAGATAAAAATCGCTTTAAACACTTTCAAATGCCATGAAACGCAAAGAAAACTTATAAATATCCTATTTTAGACCCTTTTTTTTCTTTTCGCGTTTTTCGCAAAAGCGAATTTACCCTATAAACCCAAAGGATCCTTCAAGAATAATACCGTACATAGAATGAACACATACCTTCTAGAATAGAAACCTAAGTCGGCCGGACTTTGTCTGCCTCCCAAACCCCTCAAGCCTCAGCAAGGAGGGGCGTGTCTGTCCTGTTCCAGTAAATAATGTGACCTTCAATGTTCCTCAGTCACAGCCAGATGTAAGTATCAAACGTAAGTACAAAAACATAGAACAGCGGCTCTCACGTCACAATAAAGCTCTTGCGTAGCTTTTAGTTTTTCGTTTATACAGAAACAAAAAGGTAGGAGGGGGGAGTGACGGGGGCATGGCACTATTTGTTTAACTTACCATTATGACGACCCCATTCATAAGGAAAATGTACTTACACATACATAATAGCGTCATATTCCTGGTAATATTTTGCTTACACCCACCATATTCGTTTGAATAATAAATTAGGTTTTTTTTTTTATTTCCTCCCCACACATGCTTATCATCCGTCCGAGCTGCCCGAATTTAACTACATTAATGTGGTAAGGATGAGGAAGATATGTTTCGGGAAAGTGTAGCCACATTTGTGTAGAGGAAGAGGGGAAAAACAACAACTTTGGTGGCCACATGGTCTAAGGTGTTACTCTTACAGTGGCTTAGATTGCCGAAGACTGGGAGATTGGGGTTCAACCCTGGTTGGGTGTACTGGGATGTTGGTTTTACCTAAATGGTTTCCCACTCTTACTCCACGCAAATCGGGTACACTTCCTAAAAATTCAAATCTTAATCCCTAAAACATTAATATAATTAATACATAGGCATATAAACCGATCGGGTAGTAGGCCAAGGTGCCTAAAAAAAGTGTTTCTTTAATAATGATTATTTTAATCATTTGATTTGAATTGGGAAACAATTTAATTTTTTTTTTTGTCCTACATTACTATTTAGAGTTATTTCTGGCTCAGGCTTACTTACATAAGATATCTTTATTAGACCTATTTGTAATAAGATATTAATAATTTGTAAGTATATTTTTTTTCTTTAAAACAGGCAAGTTATTTCTATTCTCATAATAAATGCTAGAAAAAATAGCTTTTATGATTACCTTTTGTAATAACAAACACCATTTTGTAAACTTTTGTGTTCTGGCCTGCTTATATCAAGTTTTTGATTTTCGATAACGGCTGGGATGATAGCCTCTGAGCGTTAATAATTGTGAGTTCTGGCTTTGAATCCGGGTTGATATATTTGTTTCATTAGTACGTTTAACACTTTGGCTCTGTCTAATATCAACATATTTTCGTCAAAACCACTTGAAATTAAACTATAATTAAATAAGTCTTGTGGTTGATTATCTTAACCACTCAATAACCACCTAAAACAATATAGATTATTATTTTATTATTAATTGTCTACAAAAATAACTTTTAACAAGCTATGTTTAAAAATGAGGTGGCCCAATGGTTAAATAATTTTATACTAAAGGAAATTGATAAAACTAAAGCGAAAGTAAAAATAAACTACTAAGAGTAAATTTGATGAAGAAAGCCCACTTAGGGAAAGAGGGAAAATGTGGGAAAAATCCAATGCACAAAGGTGACATATTCTTCCTTTCTTCTGTCTTCTATAGAAGTAGTCACACACACATTTTAACACCAATAAAATAATATTTCGGCACTGTTGCCTTAAATCGTTCCAAGTAGAATTACAAAATATGTATTATCTTTCTCTAAATACATTTTTATCTTTTTATTTATTTAATTAATAAGATGCGTTTTCAGTTTTTTGTGATTATTAAATTATGTCGTAATTATTTGTAATAACAGTGTTTCAGATAACAGCAAGTGTGCAAGTGAGAGGATAATAATGGGAGCGATTAAAGAAGGAAGATGAAGCCATTATACTAAACCGACTCAGACACAGGCTAGTAACAGCTTCGTTTTTAGCACCGCGTCTTACTACCCGTTCTCGGGTTGTACGCTTTGGAAACAGCTGACGATGATTAGTGTTTCAGCTTGCAAATTATATTTGTACGAACAATACTTTCTGCATAATAATTTGTGACGTAGGTCTATAATACATACGAGCTACAACATGAAATATTATCTTGAGCCAACTATTGACAAAATATCTGACTTAATGTCTTATCATATCAGGTAAAAGCAACACTAAAATATTTTATCACTCGCTATTTATAGCACTCTAATAATTTCAATACATTTCCGATTACAGGTATAGAATAACCGGCTATTATCAAACGTGATCTCTTAACTGATTCACCTATAACAGTGGACATGCGGACAAAACCGTCAGTCTCATATTGTTTGCTGGTGACGATGAGATTGGCCTCCAAATTACAAACGGGGGTACCGAGAGGTTTTTTTTATTAAATGGCTTTCTCACTCTCTCCAAGTAATTGAGGCTGCATTTATTTTAAATTCTAGCTGAATGGTTGGTGAGACGCGGTATAAAAACAAATCACCCGTGAACATATATATATGGGAGATGGAGAATTTTTCGTTAAAAAAAAAGTTCGACCCCCTCGGGAGTCTTGGGGTAAAGGTCTCGCCTCAGGACCCTATGTTCGTGGGTTCAAATCCAGCCAGACTAAATGATTTTTCTTAAAAGATAAAAAATATGTAGTACAACTTCTTTGGAGGGGTATTAAAGCCATCGGTCCCATGTCGATTGTGGAATGTAAAATAACCCTGGAAGGTATGTGGAATACCTTTCTCAGCAAAATTGGTAGGCACTTTCACGAACGTTCATAGAAATTATATTGTTCTGATAATATCACTCAGTTTATAAAGTGCACTTTAAATATCCCAAATAAATAAATAGAACATTTTCAACTATTTCTTTTTGGAAAAATTGTCAGCCATTTAAATGGAACAAATGCAATAGTGATAACCCAAATTTATTTTCTCCCAAGGATCTCAGCACCAGAAAAATTATCAAAAGAGTTCCTTTAAAGCAATAACAGCAAATCCAATTCGCTTTTAACATTCAAGTATCGATTACAGTGCTTGGTGGTTGGGTATTTAACTAACTTCTTGTCTGCTGTTGACGAGATAAGCTTATACTTCAATATATTAACCAAAGCCTTAACGAATATATCCCCTTCCACTAAGATTTAGCTATCTGAAAATTCTACCGGAAAATGTTCATCAATAATTGCCATTATTTGTTTGGATTTAGTATCTACTAATAAATCTACCCCTCGCCCCAATGGTCACCCAACACTATATAAAGTTCATGTGTATCTATTTAATAGGCTCTAGGTTCCTTCTGCCCCAACCCAACTTCTTTATCTAATTTGTAGGCTGCACTGCGAAAATATTTACTGGAAAACTTTCTAGAATATATTCCATATTGATAATATATTTTGAAACCTTTATTTCTACTTATGAACGGGGCATAAGACCCCGGTATACTATAAGCCCCTATAAAAGACGAAGCTCTATCAACAATGTAACATATTGGTATATCTTCCAAGCTAGGAGTGTCCTAATCCTCTAGGTCTGGACAGACCCAAAAAAACAGTCACAATGGTCTGACTTCTTAAGGTCATAAATTCAAGAATTAAATCGTTCAAAGACTCTAGTAATGTTGCGCTGGGCCAGTGACTTTTATATTGTGCGTTAAGCTGTATTCACGATCGGAGTTTTGAAGCGTTAAGACGTGTGCGTGTCTGATGCACAATGTACACGTTAGTTTTATTTAAAAGTGAGTAATTTACAATTGCTACGTAACGTTCAATCAATAATATATTTGTTAGTTGCTAATCAATTACATGCACAAGGATAAGTTTATTATCAAACATAGATCTAACTACACATAAGAGGTATGAACCAAAATCCTTAGAGTTCTCGTTTAATATTTATCTAGATATTTACTTTATTTATTTAATCGTAAGTTAACCAACCATTCTAATGTTTCTGACAAAAATTAATAGGCCTATATTTAAACTTGAAAATTTCAATACTAATACAAATACAGACTTTTAAGTCATAAAAGTGGATAAAAAATTAAACAAAACAACTTAAAGAAGTCACACTACCATAGCTCTCAATAGAAAAATATTTTTGAAAAAAAATCCAGGATCATAGTTGCAGAGTATTAAAAAATAAGCAAGTACATGATAATAATATTATTATTATTATTAATAATATTATTATTATTATTAATAATAATAATAATAATAATAATAATCTAGCCAACATGTTGGTGGCTAAGCTCTCTAGTAGAAAATAAATTAACCTAAAAACGTACCAAGTTATGTTAAGATCACTAAAAAATAGTGGCCTCATCCTACATTTTATTTATTAGTTCCAGTTACAAGTTATTTTTTAGCACCGCATCTTACCAGCCGTTTGGGTTGTACGCCTAAGTACAGTACTAACTACACTAATGTATTAGAGATGGTTTAGTTTAGAGGAAATGTACCCGCATTTGAGTGAAGAGAGAGGGTAAAACCATTTAGGAAGAACACCCAACCGAGATCAAACTCCGATCTCCCCATATTTGGTAGAATAGTATATTGCGTTAGTAGCGCCTTAGACCGTGGGTCCACCGAAGCGGGTTGCAAGTTCTTGAGGCCTAACACTCCTCAAGTTATATATTTATAAAGCATTTTTGGTTTCAAACAGTCTAAATTCATTGATTTTTTTTCCCTCTTTAAATTATACAAGATTCCTGATTCCACACACTGTTTATTCACGTCACGTGAACTTCAAGTTGATCATGATCATGACATCATACTAATCAAAATAATATTGCATCATGATTGGAAGGATTCATGTTAATATCCGTTATTATAGTTGATTAAAATAAATATACAAAATTTAAAAAAAAAGACGAGAAATTAACGTATGCAAAACAATAAAATTTCAAACTGATGGAAATAACCTTGAAATGGGATCAACTAATCGGTTTCTGTGTTAAAGATAGTTAAATACACTTGCATTTTAAAGTTGAACTATATCAATCGCAACAACAAGCACGCAGACTAAACGTCAATCTCCAATTATTTCTAGAAAACCCTTGACAGTAATGGTTGAGACTACCATGTGAAGAAAATTAAACTCTTATGTTTCTACTGGAGAAATATTTAATTTATTCTGGCCAAAAAAAGGTTTTGTTAAAAACTGCCCCTTTTTTTTTTTCCCTCTTTAAATTATACAAGATTCCTGATTCCACACACTGTTTATTCACGTCACGTGAACTTCAAGTTGATCATGATCATGACATCATACTAATCAAAATAATATTGCATCATGATTGGAAGGATTCATGTTAATATCCGTTATTATAGTTGATTAAAATAAATATACAAAATTTAAAAAAAAAGACGAGAAATTAACGTATGCAAAACAATAAAATTTCAAACTGATGGAAATAACCTTGAAATGGGATCAACTAATCGGTTTCTGTGTTAAAGATAGTTAAATACACTTGCATTTTAAAGTTGAACTATATCAATCGCAACAACAAGCACGCAGACTAAACGTCAATCTCCAATTATTTCTAGAAAACCCTTGACAGTAATGGTTGAGACTACCATGTGAAGAAAATTAAACTCTTATGTTTCTACTGGAGAAATATTTAATTTATTCTGGCCAAAAAAAGGTTTTGTTAAAAACTGCCCCTTTTTTTAAAAATATCCTCTCATTGCAACTTTTTATGGGAATGATATTTCTAGAGTTCGAAAAAACCACTAAAACAATTCTAGATGAAATATTTGGTCATGACCTTGTCTCATTGTTTGAGGAACGTTGGATCCGTGTTTCTATACATTTACTTTGATTTCACGGGAAGCCTAATTGAAAATAAGTTAATTTCAGCTTTAAAAACTATTTTTTAGCTATAAAACTTAAAAGTGTGAGGTTTTTATTCCTAAATAGTTGTAGTCTTCTCTCTAATACTTTGGAGTGAACCGTATTTTGAAATAACAAAACACTTTTAAACCAATGTAGAACTTCTGATTGTCTGCAACGCGTTTCAGCATTCAGCTAGGTGGCCCCCTTAAACTGTGAGTTAGCTCTGATTTGTTCAGTCGTGAGCCAGGATTTAATCCTCCTTGTCCTGAGGATAGGCCTAATGCCACTTTATGCTTGCACTTTGGCTGCAT
Organism: Timema bartmani; assembly: GCA_902151455.1. Lineage (NCBI taxonomy): Eukaryota > Metazoa > Arthropoda > Insecta > Phasmatodea > Timematidae > Timema > Timema bartmani. Next base: position 279,166 of record CABFWB010000427.1, on the reverse strand, counting down.
TTAATGGTGTATTTATCTACTACTAGCGGAATCTCCGCGAAACATCTTCTACACGACTGATCAGATGTAAGCGCTTTACGAGCAAAATATGCAAATACATCAGTGGTAAGACTTTTAACTTTATATTTTGAACCACTGTCTTACTACGGATCCGGGCTATCCGCATAGTTAAACTAATTGGTTAGGAAAGGGAAATATATAATTTTATAGAAACTGTACATGCGTATACGTGGAGAGAGAGTGGAAAACCAATTAGGTAAAATAAAATCCTCAGTACATCCAACCGAGATTCGAGTTCTCACCTCCACGTCACCGAAAAACTAGACTAGATGAAACTGTAATCTAATTTGCGTGGCCACCGATTCAAGTCGTTTCTCTATTCTTTCTCTAATTAGGTTAGGTCTACTCACTAGAATTAATATTATACACAACCGTTACTAGAGCTCGATGTGTTAGAACTCAAGTCAAAGTTCTTGAACGCGCTTGACGTTACAAACTCTCAAACGCTTATAGCCAGGACTTTTTCTCTTTATTTAAATAGTTCATGTGCAAATTACACAATTCTCATCACCAGGAAACGGATTTTGATGACCTAAAATGTTTCAAAAACGACCAACATTATGACATTAAAAATTCTAGAAAAATTACCTAAAAGTTTACAAAAAATATTGCCCAGTAATTTCTACAAAAACTAGTTTATATATATGTATATATATATATATATATATAAACTAGTTTATATATATATGTTCATGTTTAGCAAAATGAAGTTTATTTAGTTAAAAGATTTTATTTGCATATTTTAGTTTCAATTGTAAATATTTATTTATATTATTATTATATATATATATTAGTTTCAATTGTAAATACTTATTTATATTATTATATATATTTATATTTTATATATAATAATAAAATAAATAAATATTTACAATTGAAACTAAAATGTGTAAATAAAATCTTTTAACAAAATAAACTTTGACATTTCGCTAAACATGAACATTTATTTATAAATACCTGCTCAGGAAGCAATAGTTAACCCCTCACACATAAATCTTCCCAGATTATTGCATGCAATGCTTTGCCAAGAATGGGGATTTACAATCACAAAAGTAANCATACTTTCTCTACCTGTAAGATAGAGAGAAAGTAAAAATAGTGTAAAGCTAGTTTGAAGTCTACACTACACTATCTTGTCACAACTATGGGGTAGGAAATCTTATACGTGAGTATTCATGAATTTAAAAAACATCAATAATATTCAACATAAATGCTTAAATATCACTAGCAAATTACTTAAGGTATGAAAATATTAAATAAAAATCTGAAATAGTAAAAAACTACCCATAAACAATACATTACTACAACCAGAATATCATGAACAAAGTTCATGTGCAGATAAATCTGTGATATACCAAAAAAAGAGAATGATAATTATGCCGACAAAATTCGGGGTATGTTTATGACTAATACTCAAGAACAACTATAACCATCAAATTATTTTATTATTTTATTTATTTTAAAAAAGGTTTTTTTTTGTCATAAAAATCACAAAAATACTGACTATCTCGCGTTTCCTCTAACACCACCTTATACGGCATACTTAATTTTGTTCTACACTTCATGTATCTTTATTAACAATCAACAGCTTATGCACCTTCAGATGTTTTAATTAAATATTTTGTTTTAAAATAATGTCAGAGCTAACGTCAGTTCAGTTGACGCTGATTCAAAACTTACTTTGAAACAGCGTGGATGTAAGTTGATAAGTTGTATGTGTGTTTGTTACATGATATATTCAAGAAATTAATTCTCTATTTTTTTTTTACAATTTGGAATTTTTAGGAGCAATTTCAATATGTATAATGTTGTGCCAATATCAAGTAGAAAGCCCGTCTTGAGATATAGTTTAAATACATTTGACACATCTTCAGGGCACTATATAAAAGTTACGTTTCATATGTTTTAGCCTGTTATTAAAACTAGTTGTAAAAGCGATGAAGAGGTTGGCAAGTGCCTAGATTGCTTCCATTTCTCCACAAGTGTGTCAATGCACCAATAAAAATATTTTAAAATAGATATAATTAATTATTACAAAATATACATAAAATAAATATAGATAAAGGATAAGAGTGAACAATAAAATGTCCACGTCACATGATAAATAATCGATAAACAGCTTATTTGTATCATCTTACTCAATGAGTTGAAATTTTATTTTCTGGATATACCCAGTTACAAATAATTACTTGGCAAATAACTTGAATAAATAAATGTTTTGAAGTGCATTTAAGAAAATATTTTTTTT